>JARJDW010002623.1:0-18768 GCA_030264715.1 Adinopsis sp. GC000173
GAAAAAGAACTTTTCATTTCGTGTAGAATCCTAACGTCCTGACTTTTAATTAATATTTACATTTTTTTCCTACAGACCTTTGTAATTGGAAGGCTCAAAGTTAAAATGCCTCAAACCACTTTTTAGTTACTTTCTATGTTTTATGAGTAATGCTATTTTTAATTTAAAATTGATAATTCTTATTAATATGTTGCACTTTAATTCCAACTCTTCAGATTATTTAAATTTCTTGTTCTAAATTTTAAATTTTCACTATTTGACGTCAAAGCCATAAAAATAACTGATAATCACAAAAATGCTGTTACAAAGTTCTGAAAAACATTGGTAAACTTTAATTCTGACTCTTCTGATTTAATAAATTTGTCCTTGATATTCTAAATTTCCACCTTACTTCCATAACACCATAAAAATGCTACAAAGTTGTGAAAAATTATATTATATTGGAATAAATTAGTCAACATTAAGGCATTTTGACGACAATTCTGAGAAATTATAAGTGTTTACTCTGTTTACTATAAAATTTTCAATACTAAAGACGTCATCAGAAAGTATTCTATTAATAATCAGTTTTTAGTACTATTTATATTCCAAATTTACACATTTTCACGAAATTACAACTACCTGCATATTTGCTAGTAAATACCAGTTTAAGTATCAAAATTTAGAGTTTACTTTACAAAAGTCGTCATCACCGGAATTGATTAGATGTTTTTACTATTTTTTGAAGTACTTTATTAATAATCCGTTGTTTATTTATTTTCTAAATTTGGCCATTGTCTCGAAATGTGTGCCATTTGACGTCAAAATCGTAGTAAAGTCTGATGATAGTCGCACATTAAAGTCATTTGCCGGCAATTTACTAAATTCCTATAAATTAGCAATATTTGCATATTTACTAATGATCACCACAAGTATAAAAATTGGAGTTTACTTTACGAAGGTCGTCATCATCTAAACTGATTACATGTTTTTACTATTTTTTGAAGTACTTTATTAATAATCCGTTGTTTATTTATTTTCTAAATTTTGCCATTTTCTCGAAATGTGTGCCATTTGACGTCAAAATCGTAGAAAAGTCTGATAACCGTCTGATAATGTTACCTAGATTGGAATAGCCGCACATTAAAGCCATTTGCCGACAATTTACTAAATTCCTATAATTTAGCAATATCTGCGTATTTACTAGTGATAACCACAAGTATCAAAAGTTGGAGTTTACTTTACGAAGGTCGTCATCATCGGAACTGATTACATGCTTTTACTATTTTTTTGAAGTATTTTATTAATAATCAGTTGTTTATTTATATTCTAAATTTGGCTAATTTCGCAAAATACGTCAAAATAATAGAAAATTCTGATAACCACAAAAATCTAGTTAGATATCTAGAAAACAATTATATTGTCTACATTGGAATAGCCGCATGTTAAAGCCATTTGCCGACAAATTCCGATTCCTAAATTCTGATAAATTACTTTTTATGTTTTCGGAATGTATGCCATTTGACGTCAAATTAGTAGAAATATCTGATAATCGCGCAAAAATCATGTTAGATACTTAAAAATCAATTACATTACATCGCACATTAAAGCACTTTGCCGACAATGTACTAAATTCTAATAACGATCTATTTATATTCTAAATTTACCTATTTTCGCGAAATATATGCCATTTGACGTCAAATTAGCAGAAATATTCAATAATCGCGCAAACATCATGTTAGATACTTAAAAATCAATTGTATTACATCAAAATACATGCCGACAATGCACTAAATTCTAATATATTGGTATCAGTGTGATCGATAGTGAACGTTAATTAAAGAGTGTAGATCAATGATAGTGATAGTGCAATAAAGATTTGCAACATTTATAAACTAGACTGAGTATAACCTAACAATAGATCGAAATTAATCTTGTCTAGAGTATATCTAAATTTCAAGATTAAAAGTTAGGACTTCTATCATTATTGGAACTAATTTTAACAATGGAAAAAAAACAATAGATGTATCTCATGAATTTCAGTATATTATGTCCAATTTATAGTTACCAATTGTAAAGGAATAACAATTTCACTTCTTTTCTAATAAAGATGAGAAGTCGATTGTATTCAGTATGAAGTAATAACTATTTTCAGATAGTTTATTAGGAAAAGTTATTTTTTGCACCAACAAACAACAAAGGAAATGTTCAGTGAATTATACAGGCTATTGTTGAAGATTAAAACTATTTATATAAAACTAAACTAAATAGTAAACTAGTACTGTTATATTACTTTAATGATTTAAAAATCATGTTGTACTGTTTTTGATTCACTGGATATCAGTTTTTGTTAATTCATCTGCAAGAAATAGCTTATTTGAAGATTTTGATCACTAATTTGTATCAAATATAACCAAAATGTCATCCTTATCATAAAAAGAGTATTATTTTCATTCCTTAGTATAATCTCTCTAATTGGCAACTAGATATTGCACCTATAATGTTTATAATTATTTTGAAAATATTTACTTATATTTTACATTCTCACATTTCCTCGAAATGTATGCCATTTAATGTGTAATAATAAAGATAATAATCGCACAAATTATGTTACACACTTATATAATTAAAAAAATTGTTACATTGCTATAAATCAGACAGCATTTTTCGGAACATGTACTGAATTCCGATAAATATTACAAGTGTTCTCTGAAGCGGCATTTTATCTAAAACAGATAATCAATCGCCGCCATTTATTATCAAATTTAATCATAATATAATTGCGATAAAGTATGAAATCAAAATAAATTAAATTGACTAAAAAACTAAATCACTGTGGTGTTGCCGTCGCTTGGTCAATCATAATAATAATAATTAAAATTGAACAAATTGTCGATTCACAAGAAAAATTTTCATTAAAAATAAAAATCCTGACGATCTTTGATCGAAATGCATTGAAGTTTTTGTAAATTTTTATTTAATTTTTAATAAAATCAACAATTTGTTTTATCGTTCAATTTTAATTATTATATTGACTAAAATTGAAACGAATTCAAATAATATACAATAAGATTTGCTCCAAGTTTCAATATAAAATAAAAATATATGTTTAAAATTTGTATCGCATACACAATGATCGTTATCAATAAAACTGTCCATTGCAAATAATTCAATACAACACAACAACATTCATTGTTCACCGCCAATGGATTGAATTTTAAACACATTGTGCTCATTAACTTCCACTAAATCTCCGCATGCGATAAATACTAATACAATATTAAATTAAAAGCGACACAATATTATTATTATTGTCCGAGTTTTGTGTTCGATCAGGCTCGACCCACATATTAATAATTTGGCGCGATTTTAGTTGACAAGTGTCGTCGTGGATGTATTGCTGCTTCAAGGGCTATACGTTTCTAATCGCATTGCGCTATCGTACTTATGCAATTGGAAATTCTATTATTTGCTATGACAATTCGCTTATTTATTCTACGCAATTGAATTATTGTATCGTATCTTCAATGCATAGTAATTTATTTCATGTCAACATAGTATTGGGTGATTCCATAAGTTCGTGCGCCCGATTTGCGCGTTGCCAGAAACATTCCTTTTTGACTGTGCTGTTATCAATTTTATAATCATATATTAGTTACTGACAGTGAACTGTAGGTGCAGTGAGTCAACATAAGCTTAAAAAGAGTTGACTTAAATTAAGTTGTGTGCAGGGTTAGTATTCAAAATGGAAAATGATAAGTCAATAATGTCATATTATACGAACTCAAAAAAGGAATGGAACTGCTGCAAGAAATATTAAAGACGTTTTATTTGGATCGTGCTCTTGCTCTAAGGATAGTTAAAAAGTGATTTGGTCGATTTCGAAATGGTGATTTTAATTAAAACGATCAAATTCGTTTTGAGTTCAGTTTGTTCCATTCTGTCAGAATTTGTGAAACCCATATATCGGGTTTCAAAGTATAACCAGAATTTTTTAAATGGCAAAATGCTGTCGATTTGTCAAAATTTAAGTTTTCAACAATATCTTAAGTTGAAATTCTTGGATTACTATTCACTAAAATCACGGATACAGTCATTATTAATGCCGAAAGGTCGCGCAGAGCGAGGTTGATCGTTTAAACTGAAATCACCATTTCCAAATCGACCAAAACACTTTTTAACTGTTCTTAGAGATCCGAATAAACGTCTTTATTATTTTTTGTAGCAGTACTAACACTCACTCCTTTTTTAAATTTGTATAATATGACTTGTCGCATATGCAACTTATCATTTTCTATTTTGAATACCAACCCTATACACAACTTAATTTAAGTCAACTCTTTTTAAGCTTATGTTGACTCACTGCACCTATAGTTCACTGTCAGTAAATAATATAAGTATAAAATTGATAACAGCACAGTCAAAAAGGAATGTTTCTGGCAAAGCGCAAATCGGGCGTACGAACTTATGGAATCACCTAATAAAAATGAAAATATACCAAATCATCTAAATTACTTATTTTTCTTATTATTGTATCAACATCTAACAGATAATCTCTTCCTAGTTGCCTTCTTAGCGACACTTGTTTATTTACTTACGAATTTTTTATTTTATTTTTGCTTACATTATGAAAGTGAATAAATAGTTACCAAAAACTAATTATTTAATAACGACTGTAATTACAGCCGAATACGTGTATGAAGCCATGTATAATATTAATGATCAATTAAATCACGACGCACATTTTTTTACACATACGAATTGTTTCAAGGTGGAAGATTTTTCCAACACCGCAGCAATACATTGGCTTGTTTACCGCTACGTGAATTTCATTCATAATTTTTAGGACATGCCTGCTTGATGCATGAAAACTCAAATGTGCGTTGTTGTAAATATTATATAGTCAGTTTCATAATTTGTTACATTCCATACGTCGCCCGTCAAGTTCCTCCTGTGCTGATTGAAAACATGCCTTCGTAATTTTAATTAAATAAAATTGAGATCAAGGCATTTGCGCGCATGCATTGTTGTCTATTATTAGCTGAATTCATATTTTTTTATTCCAATCCGCATGTTCAGCGTACAGATTACACGGCAATTAATTTATCGCATTGATTAACCGTTCGTTTTTTTTTTTGTTGTTATTTTGTTTGTGCTAAAGGTGAACGTTGGTCTATACAGGCACGCATTTTTACGCAATTGCAGCAGATAGGTTAGATGTTTGCAAATTAATCAATTTAGTCACGGTATTTAAATAAAATTTGTAATTAGGTGGATTGTAAAGCGATGTTGATATATTTAAATCAATAATATTAAAGGTTTGTGGTAAATTTTTACTTTCACTAATTGATAAGTCACAAATGATGGATCTGATAGATTTTCGTACTGACAAATTGATGCTCAGAAGGGCTGATGGACTGATAACTTGGCGAAATGTAAGAGTGATGAATTTAGACACCAATTAAGTAACAACCTGGCCGATAAACGAATTAAGGAGAGGGAAAATCTGATAAATTCTCATCGTTGCAAATTGATGCTTGACTGAAATAATAGACTGACAATCTAACTGTAGCAGTAATGTATTGACAAACTGACACAATTGATAATGTGATGAACCCACGAATTATTTGAAGATCCGTGAGAGTGATTAATGAACTATGAATTATAGATTTTATGTCGAAACTGTCCTGATTCTGATATATGATTTCATCACTTTCGTTATCACTATTTTTTGCCAATTTCATCAAAACTGTTGTAAAATCACTTTTTGACGTTTTTTTAATTCGAATTATTTGCCCATAAATGTTTAGATTGTCAATGAATAATTGCATGAAAATCGTCCATAAATATCGAGTCCACCGTGATCCACCCATCCGTCAGATTTGACATTTTTGAAGTTTTTTCAAATCGAATTATTGCCCATAAATATTTAACCCGCCGATCAATAGCTTTATTACATAGATAATATTTTTTAATTCTAAATTGTAAGCACTCCCATTATCAGCGACTTTTTTTAACGTTGATTTTTAACATAAACAAACTTTAAGCTTGTTTCCAGTAAGTGCAATACATTGTTATTAATCAAATACATAAAAAATCTTTTTTGAGAGATGTACTCGCACTCAATCCTATCTTGATTCATTGTAAGTGTGTTTTATCATTTAATGTAGACAGAAAAATTGCACCAATCATACACAATTTAGCAAGACATTGAGTAAAAGTATTCCAAAACGAATTATAACAATAACAGATAAAAATATACTTAAGTGTTTTATCATTTTAGTAAAACAAACAAAAAAATGCATTTTGAAATTTCAGAGAAAAATTAGAGATAAAAGGACTGCGAACAGAAGGTATTAAAAATATCGCAAACTAATTATACATAGATTTATTCAATTTTTTTAAATTTTAGTGAAAAATAACAACCAACAAGTTTTACAAAAAGTTTTTTAACATTTTTATTTAAAAAAAAACAGATAAATTGAATCATTCATGCACATTTAACTGAGAGATCAATCAAAAATAGTAAAAAACGAATTAACTATTATCAATGTTTTAAAATTTTAGTAAAAAAATAACAAATAAAGAAGTCTACAAAAAGTATTTTAACATTTGTAGACAATATATAGAAAAATTGCACCAATCATGCACAATTTACCATAAAAAACTGTTTGTTTGTGAAAATTTAAACAAAAACTGAAAATACTTACCTAAAAATAATTTATTCAAATATTTACAGCGTTTTTTTTATTGACAATATTCCAGAAAGTTTATTATCGATAATTTTATTGCAAAAAAACAACATAAAACATTCTGATTATGTTGTTTTTTTGTACTTTGACGTAAGGTAAATTTTTACGATAACATCTTTTTGCAAAAATTTGAAAATGTAATCTGATTGCAGTGCAAAATGAGATAATTATGATTAGTTTGGTTTGCAATAACTGCCTGCCACATTAAAAAATGCTTATTTTTTGTAATCGATATATACAGTCATACATTTACGGTAATTATTTATTTATATTTGTTGATAAAATAAATATATACCATACATATATGTGCATAACTTTTATTTTTAAATATGCGTATTATTGTAAATGTTCACGAGAAAAAATTTATTGCCAGTAGTGTGCTTTACAATTGAAATAAGCGGATATAATGCAATGTTGCATAAAAAATCATACAATCATCTATTAATTGAAGCGATTTGTGCAGTTTTTCTTGCATGTCCTTAATCGGAAATTAAGCATCGAAATACAATTGTGTATAAACACAAAATTCGCATGTGTAATAAAATAATTGAGTTTTAACATTTTCATCTAAAACCTTTGTACACGATTAACGATTTAGAATTGTGTGGAAGCACCAAAAATGTCAAATTTGACGGATGGGTGGACTCGATTTTCCTGGAGATTTTCACAGCGTTTTCATAAGAAGTGGACAAAGTCCAGCAGTAAATTATTCTGAAAATGCCTAATAATAGAGAAGGTGAATTTTACATGAAAATCGCTTGACAAATCCATAAAAATCGAGCCACCCGTCTGTCAAATTTGACAGTTTTTTTGCATGTCCTTAATCGGAAATTAAGCATCGAAATACAATTGTGTATATAACACAAAATTCGTATGTGTAATAAAATAATTGAGTTTTAAAAAATTTGACTAACAAGTATGATTCATGAGACTTTTCAATGCTATTGTTCTCAAATCCTTGTCTAATCCCGGTATTATATCATATAATATTAGAAGTACCTTTTTGACTTGCAGTTTTGATAAAAATCTACCTATCCGGCCATGTTATCAATTTATTGATGAAATTTTTTGTAGTCAATTAGTCGTCGCATTTTTATTACTCAATGTGCTGAAAATAATATAGTCAGAAATTAATGCAAATGTAATTAAACATCGCTTATTTTGTTAATACATCGATCACTTTATGTAAATTCCAATTCTATTATTAAAAAAATAATAATAATTTAATAAATAAAAGGCCTGTATATACGAGGCAATTGTAAAGTAGCACAAATAACGTACAATATTTTACATGTCGACACAATATTTAAGAAAAATTAAACGTTTTACACTTAATGACGCAAATGACAAATAAATATTAATGAGAAAGTAACTTTATTATTTACAAGTTGGTATCATGATCAATATCCATCAATATCACTAGCGTCACTAGACACAATTTTTAGAACGTCAAAATTGAAAGTTCGCAAAACGTAAAATCATCTTATATAATAAAACGCAATATTGCTGTTCCGTGCCTGCGAGTAATCTGATTGGCTAATTAACAGCAAATCAATTAGTTCCGACGGTGCCAACCACGGGTGCCAACCGAAAGTCACTAAATGCATGTCAAATATAAAAAAGCCGGGTCATAAGATTGAGGTTAGATCATAGTAACAAATTATTGTCAAACACACAGTAAGGAATCAAAGGTTGCTGCTACTGCTCCGTGCCGGCGATTAATCTGATTGGCTAATTAACAGCAAATCAAATCAAAGACCAGTGCCAACCAAAAGTCACTAAATGCACGATCACATGTCAAATAGGATTGAGGTTAGGTCATAGTAACAAATAATTGTCAAATTGACAATAAAGTGTTAAATATAAAAAATAGGTGGGTTTCCAATTTGGTTTGACAATTAGTTGCCAATTCTATTGGCAACGGGGTATTCACTAGCATAGTTATAAAATGAGTTAATTTTCTGAACATAAGCTATTACGTTTATGACAATCAATCATATATCATTTATAATAGTTTCAACCCGTTCAATTCTCAAGTTAGAAATATGCAACCACGTATGCAACTAATTTGGTTACTTTTGAAATTAACGGTTGCATTCCTTATTTTACCTGCCTAAACATTTTTTAGTTTACCAGTTTACTGCAGTTTACCTGCCGCTAGACGGAGGTAAAGACGTATGTAAACAAGGCGAATAAGGACGGGGGCATGGAATGGTTATTTACAGCCTAGTCCGTAAAATTTGAATGTACATATGAGAGATAGAAAATTTTACAATTACCTGAGTACGTGCGCACACTTTTTTACTAATCTTATTAACATTTCTGTAATATTTAATAAGTGTTTGTCATATTTATCGTGACAATTCACTCTATTCACTAAAAAAAAACTAAAAGTTTTGTATTTTCACTGCAATAGTAAAAAAGTGAACATGTTTGAAGTAATGGAAATTAAAAAGGCTCTAAACAATGACGTACCATTATGGAATAAACTATTAGACTTCATGTGTTTTAAGTTTTGGATCTATTTTATGGAATTCGCATAGTTTTTGGGTTATTGTGTATTATTTTTTAATTTTATTCATTGTGGACTAATTAATTGTTACAATATTAAATATATTTAATAGAACTATGTATTGATAAAATGATAATGCTCCAGCCAGACATCAAATATAAAATTTCAGAAGCCACTTTCTTCAATCATTGATTATAATCTTAATAATATCAAGTACGTTTTTTAAAAACATGTTTTTTGGTATTGTTAATAAATTAGTATTTGAAAGTCAAATAATCAATCAATCTATTTGCATTTATTGCGAAACCATTTCATTGTCAAAGTTTGTGTTCATTATAGATAAAATATTACTTAATATGCCTAAAATTAGATAAATAGCCTAATAATATTACTCGTAATAGTTTTATAATTATCTTGTTTTAATTTAAAATAAAAACTAAATTATTTATTTATGTAACCAATATAAAAGCAATGGAGGATTTAATCAAGCGCTGCACAAGTGCAAAAAGTGACCGTTTACGGCATGAGACAATGAAGGACATCTGTTTGATGCTTCAAGGTTATAATTTTGCAATATTTTTAGTTAATTTTTATATTTATTTTTAGATATAATATATTAATTGCATTCTTATATTATTGCAATATTTAAACCAGTGTGTTATTAATTTAAAAAATATATATATATTTTTAAGCCAAAATAAACAATAGAAAAACAAAGAACTTTAACTTTAACTTTAATATTCTCACAAAAATATGCTAGAAATTAGTAACATTGAATTGAAATGCTAATTGTCTTATTTGAATAATGGTTATGAATATTTATTATCCCAAATTTCAGCAAAAAATGATAAAACAAACGTTTTATTGCAATTTCGTTAAAAATTAATGAAAATACTAAAAAATAGTATAATAGTAGTACGTAACTAATTTTTTCTATTTATTGTAGACAAATATTTATACGATTAAAATAGCCTTTTATAATTTGGCCTTCACATTGTATTGTGTTGTTAAATTATCCGCCAAATTTTTCCTACAATTATATTAACAATAATATTTAAAACCTAAACAGCGACGCGCCATTATTAAATTTATTGAAAACTTCCTCCGAAATTCTTATTAGAAAATTACCGTCTGTGATATCATGCGTCCATTGTATAACCGGTGATATTTAAAATTGAATTTACGTATGCAGCGTAAGGATGTGATTAATTTACGAATTATTATTTACGTATGTAAGTATACATATATGCAATTATATGCACACACACAGACGAGCACACTTATACACTTTGCTCGATATTTCGAGCAGCTTCTTCCGTTTGTTATACAATAAAACAGCAGGAGGTCGCACGCGACATATGGAATTACCTAGATATATAAAGAATTTATCTGAAAATGCTTTAATTTACGAACTAAATTAAATTAAATTAATAATAATGAGTTTAATTATATTTCGACCGGTTGAAAACAGCAAAAATGTCAAATCTGACAGACAGATTTTTATGGATTTTTCAAGCGATTATCATGCAATTTTCACCTTCTCTAGCTCGATCTGACCTCATTTTAACAATTTTCGGCGAAAACGCTTCGAAAATCACTCGGATAATTCCAAATTACGGCGTGTTTTGAACGGGGCTACCACCGAAAAAGTGGACTCTGTCAATTTTCAATAGTTCTAATAAAAACCACTCTTCTGTCAAATTTGACATATTCGTTATTTTCACAGCATTCTCTTTCTAACTCGTTAGAATCTACTTTTCCGGAGATAGCCTCGGTCGAAACACGTCGAAAATCGCATAGAAAATGCATGAAAATGAGCAAACATGTCTAAGTCTAGTTTCTTTTGGATATAACTATATATAGGCAATTATATGCGCCGACGAGCAGTTATCTTATTATACACTTTGCTCGATATTTCGAGCAGCTTCTTCCGTTTGTTAAACAATAATGCACGTGGTCGCACACGACATATGGAATTACCTAGATATATATGTATGTATAAAAGTTTTATCTGAAAATGCGCTCACCTTGAAATTCATATATGCATACAATTAATGTATGTATGCATAATCGGTGTTAAAGTTATTTTTATTTTGTTGTTGTGTTTTTTTATATAGATATACGATGTTTTTCGCAGGTGCATTTCATATTCGAATATAACGCTTACATAACAAAAATTATCTATTAATGAAATGATAAGTAAATAAAACAGCGATTATCAAGAATTTTATATACAATTACATATAACAAGTTTATATACTTTATAGTTGTTCTTTAAATCTAAGTTTGAAAAATCTATCTATTTGTACTTATATAAAATTGACAGATGAGGTTATGTTAGTTGTACTCACTTGGCGAATCATTGTTTAATATACTTTTAATTAATTTAATTAATTATAGTCTCTCAGCTTTATATTATCCTCAGACCAGTAAACTGAAGGATATTGTTTCGGGGACCAGTAATAGCAATAGATACACTTAATACTTATGGAGGTAAATGAGTTTATAAAGTAAATACATAAAAAAAAACAATAAACGTAAAATTTGGGTTTTAAATTCTTTTTGAAGACCATCACCACTTCACGGACCAGCTGCTAAGAAACATAACTTTATCTAACTCAGCAAATGTATTACTACAATAAATTGATTTAAAATTGCAATTATCACAAGAAGTTTGGTAAATCCCAGAAGGATGTAATTAAATTATTTAAGTACAAGTCAAGAGAAGGTAATATACAGTCTATTATCCCACTACGTAATTAGCGATATTCAATCAGCGTATTAATAAATAATGAATATTACATAAACCGCGCCAAATTACATTCGTTATTATGAGCAGTAGTTGATATTTATCATAATTAAAAATGCATCTGGCTGCTGTAATTATTGTCAAGTACGTTATCGTAGAAACATACTTAATAAAAAAAAGTACATGGAATTTACAATATAATACGATTTACTATTGATTTTGTTTTATCGGTTATATTATTAACTTTTATATAGATAGGTAATTGAAATTACGCCACGGACCCAACCTACCAGCAATTACATACAGGGGGAGGTTGCTCAAGTCGTACCTGCGCCTAAGTCGTACCTCCGCGATTTTGAAGAAGCTATAAGGCCTAAACTTCCAAATACAGTGACAATACAAAAAAATTAGTCCCATTTAGCCGTAATTGTACAGGTTGAATCCACATAGGTGTTATGTAAACAGAATATAATGAAAAATATGCTTCACTATTTTGTTTCTCCAATTGAAAGCTGCGGTACGACTTATGCTATAGGGGGTACGACTTTGGAGCATAGGTTCCTAAGTCGTATCGATTTAGAGTTTTTGAAATATCGAAATTACAAAAAAATGCATATGATTTTTTTTACTTCTTAACAGTAAATAGAAGCAGTATATACTATAGTTTTATATAGAATCAACAAACTTGTGTTTGCTATTTAATTCTTCAAATTACAGGCAATTTAAGTTAGGGGGTACGACTTGGGCAACCTTCCCCTATACGAGTATGTATGTTTTGTATATGGTAAAAAATTCCATCTAATAACAATACGGCTTTCAGATGAAATTAGAATGGGAACGCGCTGAGAATAAATATTTGAAGCACAAATATAGTGATATGTTTGCTGATGGCTAAGCATTGTAGATTTAACATCATTTTTTTAAAGATTTTTAATGTCTCAATGTACAATAATTTCGCAATCAAATGATATAATAAATATTATAACATTAAAAAAAAATGTCTGAGTTAACTTTAAATAATGTTTGAAAAAATGTGTCGTAAAATTTTATGTAGGTATAATTTTTTATGATATTTATCAGACATTTATTTTAACTTTCCTTTAAAATGCGTTGAGTTTAAAAGCATAAAAGTTCAAAACAAATTGCTTAATAATCTTGTAATAACTGTTATGATTTAATAAACACTAACTAGGTGTAATATATGCTCCCTCGAATTAGATGGAATTTATGTAAATCGAATTACATCTTTAAAAAAATTGAATGGAATGGCTTAATCACATTTTTTTAAAAATCATCAACAATTAAAAGCAAATTGTCTTATAATTTACTTGCAAGATTATGAAGAAACAAGAAATAATTTATATGTATGGTGACCATAGAATTGTTTTACTATCACCAATTAGCAAATAACTCAAATCATCATCAAATTCAATTACGAAGATATTAAATTTATCTAAATAGACACACGAATCTTGCGAGAAAAATAAGATAATACCAACGTAATCACCTTCTTTTAAAAATCAGCAAAAATTAAAACTTATTATTAAATTTAAAGGATAGTAATGAATAATGATACTAGTATTGACAGCTGACAGTAGGTTTTATGTTAGAATTTGTGCACGACCCATTAGAACATTAAATTATAATAATTTATTTACATGGTGGCCATCAAATTGTTCCACTATCACCAATTAGCAAATAACTCAAATCATCATCAAATTCAATTACGAAGATATTAAGTGGCGAATTTATATAAATCAATATTATTACCAAAGCTATCAATTTCTTCTAAAAACCAGCAAAAATTAAAACTTAATAGAACATGAGATCACTGCAAGAAGATTGTTTAATAAATTGCTTACATTTGTATTTTGGTGACCATCAAATTTACTATCACCAATTATTAAATAACTCAACTCATCCTCCAATTCAATTACAAAGATATTAAATGGCAAAAAAAGTTAAAATTAATACATTTTTTTAATTTACTTGCAAAATTATGAAGAAACAGAAAATAATTTATTTCTGCTATGACCATCGAGTTGTTTTACTATCACCAATTATTAAATAACTCAACTCATCATCAAATCGAATTAAATGGCGAATTTATAAATGTATCGTTCGAGAAAAATCTGGGACGATGCCAAAGCAATCACCACCCACAGCAAATTGCAAATTGAAAGAATCTTCGCCGCCGAATTAATTGGGCAAAAATTTCGTGCGCGCTTTTTATATAATCTACCGCGTGTTATACCTACCTGACCTAACGGTTGTAATTAATTGTCTTGCTATTTTTAAATTAGTATTTACCTAAGCGTAATAATATGTAATTATACGATCTGATGCGAAATGGATTGCGCAATCAAATCACATGCGTTTAAATATCTAATCGAAAATAGCAGCATTTCGTCTAGCCAAATATCTGATTATTATTGTTTATTCTGCAATAAATAAATTAAAATGTCTTAAGTTCGTACTTTAGTTTAGTAATTAATGTTTATAAATTGTGTAAAATGCTTTTCAATAGAAAATTGTCATGGAATATTTTGTATTTATGACGAATTTAAAATAATTAATGCAAATATTTAGGTATTTATTGTATAATAACTAAGTTGCAAACACTTTA
This sequence comes from Adinopsis sp. GC000173, assembly GCA_030264715.1. Classification (NCBI taxonomy): domain Eukaryota; kingdom Metazoa; phylum Arthropoda; class Insecta; order Coleoptera; family Staphylinidae; genus Adinopsis; species Adinopsis sp. GC000173. The sequence goes on from JARJDW010002623.1 coordinate 14,619, forward strand.
AACTAATTAATACAGTATTTTTTAATTACTCAAATTAATATGATTTGTAATAATATAATTAATAATATTATTTTTATATATTTTTTTGTTTGTTTTAATTGCCAAAACATTTTTCTAGCTATTTTTTGAAAATGTATAATGTATACTACCATATATACATCTATGCGTACTATGAGTTGCCTATATCAACTTGAATTCAAGAATTAAAATACTCTATAAAATTCTCTATAGAATTACTGAAGGACTATTCAAACTAAATTCAGCAAAAGCTTAGGATTCCTTAGAATGAATTTCGATGAGTTTTGATGAATTTTAGTGTTTTTCACTGTTTATTCGATGAATTTCAGTATTTTTCACTGTTTATTCGATAAATTTCAGTGTTTTTTACAATTTATTTATTGAATTTCATTGTTTTTCACTGTTTATTTGATAAATTTCAATGTTTTTCACTGCTTATTCAATGAATTTCAGTGTTTTTCACTGTTTATTCGTTGAATTTCAATGTTTTTCAGTGTTTTTCACGGTTTGCATTTTGCGATTTTTTTTATATACCATTGATTAATGAATATTAAAAATGAACGGATAAAAATACATCAATGGAAAATTGGTACGATTTTTTTTATTATTTGTTTACGAATAACGAATATTAAATAATTAATGATTGAATGAAAAGCATTTATTTATTTTTAAGTCAATGGCAAGTCACAAAAATTAAATTAAAATTAATTAGTACAGTATTTTTTAATTACTGCAAATTAATTTAAACAATAGTCGATTAATAATATTTTTGATTTGTTATTTTAATTGATATACTATTTTTTAGATTTTTTAATAAAACTCATATCGGGCTTGGCAACCATGTGTGCACCAATGTGTACTGTAAGTTGCCTATATCAATACACACTTAGAAAAATATATAATTTTATAATACCTAGATAATTGTAATTGGTGATAATGATAATTTTACACATTTATATTAATTTCTAAACAATTTTTTGAAGATTAATATTATACTATGCAGACATGATTGCATTCTCATATATTTTGTGTTGCCTATATCAACATTTTACTACAAAAAATATTTTAAATGTCTACTTCTATTATATTAATTGATGATAATGGCAATTTTATACTATTGTTACTAATTTTCATTTTGTAAAACAATGCTAAAAAACTGAAAAAATTCCTGGTTATAATATTATACAGCCATGTATACATTTATATGTGCTATATGTTGCCTATATGAAGACAAATATAAAAAATTATAATTTTATCGCATACATATAATATTAATTATCAATAATGGTAATTTTATATTATTGTTATCAATTTTCGTATAATGACTGCATTGTTAATACCAATTTGCATCAATTTGCATATAACAATGGTGTTGGTTGTGTTGCCTACGACTCCAGTCTGCGCCGCATAAAAATTCGAAAAATTCATTAGTGGTAACAATACGTGCGTAATCCATAAAGATAAGAGCATATTTATTCATTTTATTTTTTCATTCGTGTGTGGTGTTATCAATTTCAACATATTTCCTGAACCGAATACCTGTCGCCGGTCGGAGTAGAAGAAAAAAATCATATACGTATTTGCTTTAAGACAATTGAACAAACAGGCATGCACATGCTTACTAACGCAAAGTACTACGTTTGCGCAGAGACATATGAAAATAGATGAAGCGTTGTTTTCGAAGCACGTGTGTTGGTGAGATTTAGAACAAGGAATTATTTCTGTGATTACTGCCGCTCAACTAAATATAACCAAAACCTACCACCACTTTTTTTTAGTGAAAATTAGTGAATTATCGATATAGTGCAACTTCTTACGTGATAACAACATTTCTAATAGACATTATTATTCGGCGGATGAATAAATTGGCGACATTGTGTGATTATTTCAACCGATCATTGGTGTGCGAGTTATGAAAGTTAGAAAAAGCCGTTTCCCAGAATTTTGAATTTCGTTCGCGCTGGTCTGCTAACACCGCCGACACCGACACACACACCACACACAAGAGACAATTACGTGCGTAAATATGAAGTACAAAAGCAAGTCGTTATAATAAAGTGCAATCCCCACGTTTGCATTTAGTATTAAATTTTAAATTTTATTTCTATATTAATTTATTTCGTTTTAATTTTGTATTATAATAATATAAACATGAATCGTGTGAGAGGTAGTGAGGACAGAAGCAGAAATGGTTATACATCGGTCTACGATCAGCCCGGCATACGTGAAAGCGACATTAAAATCAAGAAAGGTACGTTCCCATTCGAATATTCCTTCAATAATTTCCGTAGATTTCATGTAATTTCATCCGGATCAGCAATTTCACAAGCCACGTGCTTTCTGAATGCTGTTTCGTCAAACGTACGTCGTTGCTATTCGAGCCAAACTATTTCACGCGGGAATTTCAATTTTTACGCTTCGCTGGCAAAAAATCCAGTATATGTGGTGTGCACTTTTTATATTCGATCGGAAATCCATTTACTATGCTGTTGCAATGATTTATTATACGATTTGCCGACCGTGCATATTATTTGGCGGATATGTATGTATGAATTCAATTGCGCAGCATTCGAAAAAACACAACATGCAATTTTGTTATCACACACTGTCGCGTCGAATAAGTGCCTCATGCCATGATGGATGACATATTTTTGTTTTGGGGGAAAAATGCAATACATAATTGGGTTAAGTAATAATGCACGAATTTGCGAAATGCTAAATATTTTTTGTTTATTTAAATTACATCAGCGCTTAAATTTACAGCTGATTATCCAAGTTGCTTAATTAGTACATAAAACACTCATGTTTTTTATGGCAAATAAAATGAAAATATGAATTTGTTTTTGAGCTAAAAATTGCAAAATTTATAGTTTATTGCCTCGTTATACGTTTGCACGTGGGTGCAAAAAGCTAATACATATTTAAAATGGTTAATCTTCCAGAAAATTGCTGAAAATGTTACATTGGCGTTGGAATATACCAACCAGAAAATTGTAAATTGTAGGTTAGAATTAGAAAACATCGAAAACATTTGTCCGCCTTTTTTTTATACTCTCGTATCATCACGCTCGAAGCAGCGCTTCAAATATTATACATACATGCATTTTATTTTCGTTGTAATGTAATGTACAAGTTCGTTGAATATTTATTTCGCAAGTGTGACTAATCAATTCGGCAAATGATGAAATGGAAAAATTGGCAATTTATTACTAGCTACTATTTTTTCAGCGAATTGTTTGCGCACGACGTTAATTTATTATTATGATTGTTAAAATTAATATGGTAAGAGATATGAATTTGAATTCGCAGACGTGTTTCCTTGTCCTTGCCCGGACGGAGCAAGCGGTTTTTATCATATGTAATCCAAAAACATTAAAATTATTACTTATTTAATACTTTATCCATTATTGTTGAATAAAATTAAATAATCTATATTTATTATAAATCATCAATCATGTTGATTTTTAATACAAAAAATAGCTAGATATACAAATTAATAGCAGACAGAGCAAGCAGTTTCTATCATGTAATCCAAAAACTTAAGAAATATGATTTATTTTGTATTTTATTCATTATTATTAAATAAAATTAAATAATCTATATTCGTTATATGCAAAAATATCTAGATATACAAATTTATAGCAGACAGAGCAAGCAATTTCTATCCAAAAACATAAAAATTATGATCTATTTAGTATTTTATTCGTTATTATTGAATGAAATTGTACAATTTTCTTTTCTAATCAATATTTGCTCTTCAACTAGTGCCACTATGCGCTTTAAACCACTTGTTTCAATGCTTTCATCAACTATATTTTAAAAATATAGTCTGTAATGTAAATAGAACGTCGAATTTATTAATATAATTAATATTGAGATATATAAATTAAGAGCGACAAATTCGCAGACATGCCTCGTCCTTGCTAGGACAAAACAACTGTAATATTTATCATGTGAACCAAAAGCATTGAAACGACGGCTCTTAATTTATACTTCTCCTCTCCTCCTGTATTATTAGACATTTTTGGTTTTACAAACTATTAAATATTTAATTTTTTGAATTAGTTAGTCGCTGCATTTTAAAGTATATCGACTTTATAGGTCAAAATTGTGGTTAGTAGTATGCATACGA
>JARJDW010002630.1:0-38545 GCA_030264715.1 Adinopsis sp. GC000173
ATATCGCAAGTGCAATGCACTCCGAAACGAAAATTTATTGTATTACATCATCGCGTGCCCTTTCACGCCTATGTCTAGATTGTTACATATATATTTCGATCATGCAGCCACAGACACATTTTGCGACGCTTCATCAGCGCTCGCGAGCAATTTCTCAATATCAGTTGTGCGTAGTAGCGATTACAGTCGATTTCGTTTATCCACAGGCAGACGAAAAAAAAAATGAGGACTTTTCCGGTTTTCGGTCAATTAGCCGATTGCAGATGAAATCGAAACGAATGGTTTTCAAGGCGACAACAACGAATGCGCGAGATTGTGTCAAAGCGGAAGCAGCTGCTTAAGCAAATTATTATTGAATTTCGCGTTGCTGCGCTTTTGTTTGGTTTCGATCAACATCTGCCTTTCATTCAATGGATATTTCTACTATTTAGCAAGTTTTCTAATTGATTTTACAAATGCTACCGACTCCGCAAATATAATTTGCCAGTGCGGAAATTAAATGCCGCTTGGTAAAATTAAAGTTAGTTTATTATTTATCACATGAATATAATGCCGCAAAGTACAAAACTATTGTAATTTAACTTAAATATTTACGCCAGATGTGCAAAATTGTTAGTAAGTAAGCAAATTAGCTGCAACTAAACTGTCAAATTACGCTACAGTCTTAATTTTAATAATCTTGTTGCAGTTATGAACTTGAATATTTATTGCGAGTTGTTGTTAAGGAAATTATAGATAACAAAACTCTTTGCGATTCTAATTAATTGTTAATTTCTTGCTTAATTTGGCATTGTAAATGAAAAAGTACAGAATAATTAGTGCCTAACTATTATTTCAATTTAAATCTAAAGTAAAACCCCCTTAACGCTAGCAACTATAAAACTATTGGTGCTTTTATTACTTCTTACTTGCACATATTCAGAAATTTATCTCAGATGCACAGTTGTTGGTAAGAAGATTATCGGTAACAAAACTATTAAACTAGGGATATAGTAAATATAGTTTGAACTTAAATTAAAGTGAATTATTAAGTAGTTGCTTAACTTAATTCTGCATTATGTAAGATAAAACTAGTGGGAGTATTAAGCAAATAATTTGGTTTAACACTAAGTTCACTACTTTAATAAATATCACTTTTATCAACTTTAAAATTATTAAATTCTTTATAGCAGATACAGAAAATGGTCTTAAATAAGAAAAATAATCATCAAATATGCAATTTACTTCAATATTTAAGCGTTTTATAACCTATTACTTAGATAAACATTAATATGTGTAACAATTAAGCAATTTATCATGGATATTTATTGGAGAAGCATAATTGTTGTAAGCAAAGTAAATTATCTGTAACAAAACTAACAATGTATGTAAAACTATTGATGACAATATTGTATAAATAATTTAGTGTAAGACTATATATATATTACTTTAATAAATATTGTCTCAACTTATTTATAACTAAAGTGAAACTTCTTAGCGTTGCAAAGTTTGAAAGTATTAAAACATTGTTAATAAGAAAATTATCATCAAATAGGTATTTTAGTCTAAAATTAAGGTGCTTTTATGAGGCACTTATTACTTAGATAAACACTACAATGTGCAAAACGATTGAGTAATTTGTGCGCGGATATTTATTGCAGATGCATACTGCGAGCGCGCAAACTTATCACAATCTACAATAATATCCATTATAATCCCAATAATAACTGTAATTTGCGCAATGTGAAGGGCGTTTTCCGACACCAACCGCACCGAACTGGATGAAATAATAACTATCATTCGTCGACGGGCATAATTCGTACGAACATCATGCTATTACACATATAGACATATCGCACATTTCTGTTACGTATCGCACATCGTCGACGCAATATTTTTAAGCGCGCTGCTTCTTCCCGATGATGCATTCCAGCCAGCGTTTAGCGATGTTGCGGCGCGCTTGCGATTTTAATGCCATTAAACCGACATGTATAATTGAATGAAATGGCTATTATGGTTAAAAACGCTAGAAATTAGCTTTTACCGGAAATGGTAATTTACTAACTATACCTGTAATTTGACGATAATGTGTTAAAAATTTATACGCTGCAGCAAGAAGATAGTTCATAATTAAATCGCACCTTTTGTCAAGCTGCGTTATTTGCATAGGTCGATTTAATTGCCACATCGTCGGTATAATGATTCATCCTATAGACAAATTTTAAGCCAGATAACAAACGCAAGGATCGAATACATTGAAAATTAATGATTCTATTACTTATTAATTATGCAAACCTTTAAAAAATATTCTTCATGTTTAAACTTTGTGTTAAAATATTATTAAAAAATTAATTATTTGTTACAAATTTAACTAAAATCTTTTCTTTTTTTCAGGTAAGACATCTCTTAGTACCTACATTTCCATTTGGGAATCTCAAAAGTCGCCTTCATCAGTATGTAAACAGCCATCATTATGTTAAACATTAACTCTAAAATTAGGTAGAAGTCTTGTTTCTAACGAAATAGTTTACTAAGTTTGAAGAGAATTTTCAATTTTGAGGAGAATCTGAAGAAAATCTTTAAAATTTCATGAAAATCCTATAAAACTTTGCAACATTCTTTTTAAATTTCACGATTTTGACGACGTCTGATCTCAAATCTACTTTAAACAACAATTTGTTATATTAATAAATCACATTTTAAATATCGTGTCGAATATGTTGTAACGATTTTGACACGACACCGATTTTTTGCACCAGAATAATAAGCGAAACTCGTAATTAATTCATTCGATGGCCAGTGATGCGTAAAATAAATGCATTTTGCAAAAAAAAGAACGAATCATAATAGAAAATTGCTGAAATTCAAAGAGATCATGCAACCTCGCTTGAATAAACAATATTTCTTGTAATAGCATTAAACGCGGACTAATTATCGAATGGTGAAATATGGTAGGAATATTTTATACGAAACGCGCCTCATCTATTGCATAATAATATAATTACATCTAACGACATTTCTTTCAACAAAAAAGAAAGAAATAATTCATGTTTGAATCAGCATTAGCGAATAATGCATTTTATTAGTAAAATGCGAATTGATTAATTTTAAAGCATACGCTTATTATTCAATGATTGATTGCGCCTTACCAAGTTGATTAAGTTATAATATACTGTATGTATACTGAATGCGACTTATCATTACGCAATGATATTTCATTAAATCTAAATTTATATTTCTTATATAGTTTATGTTTGATTCAATATTTACTGACAGCAAATATTTATATTTGCCAGCAAATCAATAATGGTATTTCTTAGCAAGTTATTGATAAACAATTGATGGATTTTTGTAAAATTAATGTCCTATCTTACATTACCTTTTATAATAATAAAACTAAACCACAATTTATTTATTAAATAAAAGATTTATGTGTAATTAACTTGCAATTTAAGTACGTACTTACAATATTTTATATATGTATATATGCATCTTACGTAATATTTTATTACATCTAACGACATTTTTCATTGCAAATATAAAACTAATTTATGTTTGAGTAAAATTTTTGCTTAATGCGGAGTGAATATATTTATTAAAAACTATAAAATAAATTTGTTAGAATACATATTAATTATTTTATAGTTAATTAAATTATAATTTTAAATTTAACATAATTTATGCGAAACACGCTTTGGCATTACATAATGATAATTACCACCAAACTCATTTCTTATAACAAGTCTAATTCATATTTGAATCTTATTTTTTCGCAACATAGGTTTTTGAGTAAACAATATTTTTTGCAATAAAATGTTCGCATAATTTTTGTACTTCGAACCCTTACATCATAACTGACACAGCTCAAAGTCTTCTAGCATAACGTTAATTTTAACTCTTGATAGATTTCACTAAAAAGAATATATCACAATTTTTATAATTAGAAGTTGGGTTTTTCACATCAATGTGTGAAATAATACCTCGTAACTTTAAAGATATTGTTGTAAAAGGAAAACTAATATAACGAATTCAAAGTGTGAAGATAAAAAATGTAAGAGTCCCATTTATTTGGCTGCCGATTAGTTTTTCAATCAGTTTATCTCAAAATCATAGTTTTCGAGATGTCACTTTGAAATAAACCTGCGATATATCTTGTGTCGAATGTCTATTTTCCGTACTCATCAATAATCTCATTCGACAACAATATTATATTAGACAAAATTTATAGCATGGTATACTTAAAATTAATTTAACTAAATTAGAATTTTCCTAACTAGTCCATTAGTCATCTATTAATTGCCAAACTATTGAATAGATTTCTCTGCTATGAGCGAAAAATACCAGCCAGCCAGTTGATTAGTTCCCCACACACAAATATATCTAATTAATTTCCGTTAAAATTTACCTCGATGTTGGCTAAAGAATCAACAATGAAGTGTAGCTGTTTGCGATATTGGGAACGCCACAATAGATAATTGTTTCTAACCATACGTTTGGGTAATGAATAATCTTCGGAAATTGTTATGAATGAAATCATTTTACTACACAATTCCAATACGAAAAATAAAAATCCATGCAGCAAAAAATATTCCCATCGGATGATTATGAAGGTCATTGCAGACACGCATCATCACCGTAAATGATATTGTTTGAAACAATTACGGTTTTACAATGCATTGACCTGTTGACACAACTTCAAGGTCAATACACAGCGTCTCCTCTCTGTGATGTGTTATTATCCAAAAAAAAGGACAAAATATTATTACATAGGTACATCATATACATAAACAATATTTTCGATATAATCGCTCCTTACCGTTAGCTTTTCAACAATTAGAAAAACGTAAATGGAAATGTCTGATAATTTCAACTTATAAATCACACACGCAGTTGGTATTTAATAAATGGCAATTGTGTCAAAGTTGATATTTCATGTATTTAATTTTTTTTTGAACGATGTTGGTGTTGGTGTTGATGTTGATGTTATCAAAAAAAACGGCACAGCACTTTCATTTACGGTTTGAAGGGAGGGAAGCAGCACTATGTACTACGTTTGATTGATTAATAAATATCGGCCGGTGCTTGCACTTATCACACACACGACGCGCTTGCAGCAAAAAATCGCACGAGAACTAGGTGTTTATGTGGTTTGCGAGCTGTTGTGGTGGTACAACACGATTTGCCATTTCGCCACGATGTAGTGAAAAGTTTTCTTATTTACAATGCACGCGTACCTATACAACAAAAATAAAATCGATTTATTTGCGCCAAAGCTACACATTCCTTGCAAATTATTTCACACAATGATAAAAACAAATTTCTACATTGGAATTTAATTGGTTACATTTTAACTCATTGAATTTATCCCTCTTTCTTGTAATTTTACTGTTAATTAGCTTTTACTTAAAGGATTTTATGCCAAAACTCATCTTTACATTAACCCATCCTATATATTCTCAGAATATTTAATCATTTTTTATTTTTACATCAATTTGCCTTTTTTAGAATGTGCAGTAAAGTTACTAGAGTTATCGCAATGAAAATATTGAATTCTTCATAGAATACTGATTAAAATAAAAATAAGTAGGACTTACAAATATGATAAAATAGCGTTCCAATTTTTTCGCCAAATACCTCTTAAGATCTGTAGTGTTCCTGTAAGGATTATTATGATTAACAACATGTACTGCAATTCGTAGTATGAAAATATACATTTAATAATATTACTGGGTACTTCTATTGACATTGATCAAAAAAGAAAAACTCAAATCATGGTCCGTTTCTTTGTATATTGTGTGTGGGCTAGCATGAAAGTTACTAAACACTACAGATCTTACTGAAGTTAGATAAAACTACAATATAAAGATAAGCAAAATGACAGGAGAATGATTGAAAAAAGCAGACATCCTTTCCTTTACCATTTTATTTCCACTTTTTGTTTTGTTTTGATTTTGACGCCAATCATCTTAATAAAAATAAAAGAGATATTTTTGTATCGTCTTTATTCGAATCGATTTGATAATAAAATCTAACCACCAAGCATCCAGTTCTTGTTGTAACCTCTCTGTATATTCCAGCAACATTATATTGTTTGCAAATTTGTTTCATTATTATGATAATATTATAATGAGTGGTCCATTAAAGGCTTTCATGATTATCACACGCTAATAGGTTATCGTGTGCAGTTTAATTGTGCGCCGGATTTTTCTTCTTCTGCGAACATGCATTTATCATAACAATATGCTGCATGCCGCATGTACTTATTTCCTCATCGTATTGTTGTTGCGATTCAAATTCAAATGTCAACCGCGACGAGATGCTGTTGTTTAAAGTGAAGTGAAGCGCATTTTCGATTAATGGAAATGTGGCGTGTTGTTGTTGTTGTGGCCGTTGTGCATTGTTTTCTATGCGAAGTAAAACTGCAGCATCGAGGGCGTTTTCACTATTTTGTTTAGTCGAATGCAATTTTAGGCATATTTTATAACATAATTTTTATAATTGTCTTCATAAAATATAAATGGTTGATTGAGTAACGGAAGCAGTACAATAATTTGTTTGTGTGTGTGTGGTAATGCGCGATTGATTTTTAACATAAAACCAAATATTTTATAAATACATGCACCGCCGAAAAATTATATAATTTGCTTCGAGCTCTGGTCAAGCCTTGCATACTAATTACGCAATCTGACATGTCGTGTCATTTTTTTTCAGTTCGTTGCTGCTATTTTGTCAATGGTGATTGTAGGATACTTAAACTGGAACATAATTTAAACATTTGTTTGAAAGTTGCACATTTAAATTGGCTCGATATAGATTTCTATTTATTACAATTTGCCATTTTTTTTTTGTAAACCAAGAAATATTCTATTTATATTAAATTATACGTTTTTAAATGAAAGAATACTACAAAATTAAGTAGTAAATTTTTTAATTAAACCTTCACATTTATGTTTTATTATATTTTTATGTATCGAATCGTTTTAGTTGCTTTTTAGAAAACACTCTCGAGATTCATTTTCCTTATTGTGCGCGGATTTTATTGAATGCATAAATCAAAAAATGCGACTATTAGATAGAGTAGTAGCAAAGTTTTCGTTTACCACTGTGCTGGAATGCGATTTATGACAAATGTATTAATTGTTAGCGCCAATGCTACTGAAATGCAATTAGAGAAATATAGGTTAGCAATTAATGTAGAAAAATAACAACAACGATAAATTAATTAAAACATGTTAAGATACCATTGTACATTTTATATTATGTGGAAACTGTTTCGCATATATTTTATTATTTGTCAATCGTGACCTAGATTAACTTATCAAAGACATGTAAAAACGGTTTTATTTATAGGTATATTACTATAGATAATTATTTAGTTTTATCGAGGGTTGTCACCTGTGAACTTGGAAAATCATATTAAACTTGTTATAGAAAATGTATATTAATATAAAGCAAGATTGTAAGAATGTATGCAAATCTACCAGCATGCAAGGTGTTTATATTTATTGAAGGACTTTTATTTTGCAGGTGTTAGCACTTGTTTGTAAATAGTTCCTGCATTAACTTATCTGAACTACCTGTATTTTACGCTTATCGAGTGATTTTTTACAATTTTCCTAAGGGACACTAAATTTGCTCCGTACAAACGTAAAGAATTATATAAAAATTACCGATCTATTCTGGAAAATCGAATGCTATAAGTTATTGGGAGAGTTTTTACACTTGAAACGATTTTATCAAGAAGCTTTTTTTCTAAATCTACAACCTGCACCAAAAACTTACTAAAAATGGGCGCAAATATACTTACAATGATCACATTTTCTGTTTTTTTTTAAAATTAACAATGTATAAAAGGAATAGAATAAAAACTGTTTCGTTTAACAATTTAACATTTGTGAATTGGCTATACCATAACTTTTCCAATGAGAAGTTATTCCCGAAAACCAAACCCTATAAGATATTACTTATTTAGGTGCATTAAAGTCTCAATAAAAATATTCAGAACTCATATTTTTCAATTTAAGAGAAAGTTTATGCATCATTCAACATTTCCACAAAAATGCCAAATTGTCTCTTCAAACAAATATTAGAATTTATAACTAATTGTTTTAGAAACGTGGTCAAAACACATTTCCTTGTTAAAAACTACAATTATATATCGTGGTCTAAATTTGTCTATTAGAGTAAAGTTAATATTTTCTATAAATTTTTGGTTCCCCGCTTGTGGGCTTGTGGGCTTGTAGGTTAAAGCAATATATCGAGCATTTTGCATAAGCGAAATTTACATAATTAGTATATACAAACATTTTGCAGCCAACAAGAACAACAACGACTTAAAAAAAACTTAATTTCTAGCAATGATACACGTTCTGCGACAAGGAGAGGCGCGCCTTTCCGATTAAATTTATGCGGTTATTAGCGTTGCAGATTATTTACATACAGCAAACATGTGAATAAAATCTCTGTTATATTTGTGCTGTGTGCGCAATATAAGATTTAGTGAATTCATGAATGATCATTAAGCTATCTATAAATAACATTCAATTTATTTGCTTTCGATATGAATAAAAACATTTTACTGTTAAGTCACGAACAGAAAACACAATCATGCGCGAAAAAAGAGAAATTTTTGGCATTTTCTTATTGTTTTTATATATATATATAGGTATATACACACTCAATGCTTTCTTTGAAACAGTTTATAAATTTTAATAAAGCGTTCCATTTACATAAATACACCTGCTTTGTGTAGCACATTATTAATAGTCGGCGATTACGCAACAATTCGATTTGATCGATTCAGATGCAAGAACAAGACGGGTTATTATTATACAAATATTATCGCAACTAGGAAGATGGTCGGCAAGTATAGACATAATACCGCGCTGCTAAATACCAATTTTAATTACACACCTTTGCTTTAGATATTATTTTTATATGTATATGCGCAATGCATATTTTACATAATCAAGTTGTGACTAATAATACACTTTTACTACAAACACGTTTTACGCCAAAGAATATTTTAATTACACTTTTATTCACTATCTTGTGGCCGTTGAATTTAAACGTATGGCATAAGTCCAACTCTGTCACTTTTACAATATTATTCATTTTTATTTTACTTAAAATAATTGTTACCACGTAATTACTTAGAAGATAATCAAATAAGGAAGTTTTACTTGTATATATTGAAATTAAAAGCACAAATTTATAATGTGACTTAAATACGTGCGATATGAAAGTTTGCATCAACTATTAAATTAAAATGAATCGATATTTTCATTTGTTCCATCTGCGCAAAATTTTCTGCTGCATACTGCGGATACTGGAACACATTTTATTATCAAATAATGAAAATATTAATTTTATTTTGGGGCTATAGCCTCATTCCCTGTTCTTCAATCTAGGTGCTATAGAATCCTATAGGACTTTAATAAAGGTTTCTCAAGTAGTCAAGTATTATTCCATTAAGACCTTTTGTCAAGTTGGAATATTTTGCTTACTGCTGCGCTTATTATGCAATTTCTAAAAAAATATGCTAAATGAAATTATAAAATCGTACATAAAAAAGTTTGAAATAGTATTTTAAACTGTTATAAAAATAGCGGGTTTCATCAAGTGCATTATGAACAGAATGGGCTTGCTCAAAGTCTAAAAGGTTGAAAACTACTGTTCTAATATAAGACCGTTGAAAAGATATTTTTTGACTACAAGGTTAAATGTCTTTTATATTTTTTTAGTTGAAGTATAATTTTTTCTTAACATCTAGATGACAAAATTTACGAAGTATTCAATTTCCTGACCAATGAACGCCAAAACCTCGAAAAAGTCAAAAAACGATCTAAAATATTTGACCATTAACTATACGCTTTATTGAAATCTGTTACTAAATATTTTACAATTGGATAGGTAGAAAAGTGTTATTTTTTCACCTAATATAAGTTATTCAAATTAGTTAGTTAATTAAACAATTTTAATTAATTTTTTATGGATATATATAGATTGGGCCTGTATCGCTTTCCAACATTAAAAAATCTATGGTTTTGGAATCAAATTTAATGTGATTTTGATTAATTATTAATTTACAATAAAGAAAGTCTGGAACAATTTGAAATCGCTCACGAAATTATAAAATTAATTATATTAATTTACATCTATGAGACGATTCGTTTGTCATACCGAAAAATTGATTTATGGCCGAATAATTAATTAATTATTAATTTCTAATTACATAATTTGTTGTATTAGCATTCGATTAGGTATTAAGATTAATGAAGTGAAATTTTGATATTAGAAGAAATGTAATTGATTATTCGTTCGATTTGTGAAATAATTAAAACAATAAATCAACAAAGAACACACTTCACCATTCTCACAAATATCAACTCGTTGACGTTTGCTTGCTGGTAAAATGCCTTTTATTTTCATTGTTCCGGCCTCCTCTCGCTATCATTCATTCATCAATTAAAAAAGCATCATGGGTAACAGTAAAATGTAATCCAGGTGTTTGAACAACTTGTGAAAAAATGTGAAGAAGGAATTTATACACTTTGTACTTTGTACATATTTTGTCATGGTTGCATCTGCGCGCATCGTCGATTAAAAGACATTCATTGCATAGCGCAGCAAAATTAATTGTAAAAATGTCATAGCGATTGAATATTTTAAATAACGAACATTTTATATATGTATATAGATGTTATAGAAATATTTCCTTGCTACAGCTTGTTTGCTGGCTGTTTCCATGCAAATTGACGAAGTGAGCCAATTATAAGTTTTAATTTCACAATCATCACTCTGCTTTTGATGCTGTAACTTTTCATATTGTATATAATTATGAAGACAAACTTTTTTTATTAAACTACATTGCAATTTGTTAACTAAGTTGTATTTTTAGCCCATTTGTAAAAAAATATTAAATATCACAAATATTGAAGAAGAAATCGAAGAATTTGAAGAATGATTATGATTGCTAGTTGTAAAATGTAACAAATTCCTTCCAACATTCATGAAAATTTCCTATTTTAAGCTTTGCAAACATTTGACAAGTGTTGTAACATTTTAAAAATAAAACTGAAATTTTTTGGTAGTACCTAGGCCTAATTTCGGTACAGTCAATCCTGTGGTGTTTACCATTTTCTAGCAATTTTTGTTCCAACAGTTAGAAATAAAAACTCTAAACTAATTTTTATCACTTATTTTCTTTATAAGAGATTAGCTACTTTTGGGATAAAACTAGTTAGATTTCAAAATTAAATTTAAACACCAATACAAAATTAGATTAAGTTTCAGATCTTTTTTAATGTAACCCTTTATATTTTCATTAAACAATTCATATTTTAATAGGTATGTTAAAATTGCTAGAAAAATACGTAAACAAATCAAAAGTCGTGTGGATATTTTGAATTTTCGATGAGATATTATATAATCTATAATTTGCTTTAAAACTGGTTACTCAAAAGTATAGCAAATTGTAAAAAAATTGCTTGCAAATGCACCCAAAGGTGAAGATTATTAAAAAATTCAATTTCTATTATTTAAATTATTCTAGCATGTCATTTTTAAGTAAAGTACTAAATACTTATTTTAGTACAAAAAGCATCAATTCTAAACAATTTGCAAACGCTGCAATCGACAAATTGCCTTAACCGGTCCATTCATCATCCTCCTCTGAAAACTGCATCCCATTGACGGTTGAACACATCGTATATACAGCTGATGATGAATTATAGCTTTCTGGTTGCAAATAACCGTTTGTTTTGTATTAACCGAATGGCAGCATTTGCACTGTAATGTATACACCTACAAATTTTTGCTCCCACAAAAAACGCCGCAGCCCAAATAATGTGATAATTTAATTACGTATCAAATATAACGAGCAGTTAATGCGAATTGAGCGCATTAGTAAATCATGATTACCGCGCGCTATACGATTTAGCAATCAGCATTCAACATTTTAAAGATTTTTTGGTGTAAACGCTTTGTGCAATATGTTATGTAAAGCAGCAGCAATAACGTTGTTTATAATTATTGCTTATTTTTTGTAGGTATATCGTACTTACTACATTATAGTAATTTGAAACGCACCCAATTTCGTATACCTAATTTGTTGTGCACATTTGTGAGCAGTTAATTAGTAAATTAATTATTCGGACACAATTTACAATAAACGTACTTACATATGAATACTTCGTAGAAAGCCGAATCGCTTTGAATTGTAAATGAATTCGTATATTAACAAAATTACTACTTACCACAAAGTACACAAAATTATGTACAATTACAATTTTGATTATTTTTAATTACTAATTGGCTAGTTATACATTTTTATACTTTACAAACAGTTTACAATAATACACTCAGACATTGCCCAAGCGTTTCATCATCTCGCAGTATATATCGATTCCCTTGAGGAAAATGTCGACGCCGAGACATTCGTCGTGGGCATGTAGGAGCACGGGAGTTTTAATCAATGGCGAGAAATTTAGCGCTGGTATTTTGGCGTGGCGAAGGTAGCGCGCATCGGTGCTGCCAGGACACACGGTCATATCCAAATTGTAGCCTCTGTAAAAATTTGTTAATTTTGATAGTTTTAGAATTTAGGAATAAGTGTGAAATTTAAAAAAACGCAAACCAGGTTTGTCCCTATACTCTGGTTTACGTTTTTAAGGAATAATGTTTAACAAAAACTTATTTGGACATTTAAATATGAAAATTAGGTTTAATCTTCCAGTTAGTTCACAAGAATTTTCATTTAAAACTAAATTTTTAAAATTCTAAACGAAGCTTTAAACAATTCTAATTTTATTCCATAAATCTGAACAGAATTAAGATAATAGCTGAAATAGTGACATAACGACAGATTAATTTTAATATCTTTAATCGCTTTATCAGCTGTTTACGTAAAATTTTATTATTTTATTAATCTTAGAGCTCAAAAATAAATCGTTTCAAAATAGCTTCAAAATAAGATTGCTACAAAATTAGACCTTCATGTTTGCAAAATCCTAACATCCTTAAATTTGAAATTCTATCTATACTCACAGTTGTTTGGCTGCAGCACGAACGGCATCAACGTAAACATTTCCACTGAGTTCAGTCGGTATATCCAAATCATTCCGCTCCAACACCTCAATGTCAATATCTCCACCAACATCTTCGCACCATGCATGCAGCATATCGAGATACTCGTCGACGCGCGTCGTAGGTGTAATACGAGCGTCAAGCACCAGATCTATGGTGCCCGGTACCACATTGGTGAGAACGCCACCCTGCAAAATCTCGCTTGATTTTATTGCGCCTTTTTTGGCATAAATGCGCACGTACATTTATCGTGGTGACATTGACGGTGGTCACCTCGCCCAAGTCGTTAAAACGCTGTACCTTGGCACGCTCACCGTCGCGATACGCGTAGATCTTCGCCAGCAGCTTGGTAACTTTTTCGGGCGCGGTATTTGGGCTAATTACACACGCGTGGCACGCATCGCCGTTGCATCGAAACCTAACACCTATTAATATAATTGCTCGATTTGAGAACGAAAGTTGCCGGCCAAAAAATGAATATACTAACTAGAGTATGTTAATTAAATAGCCGTAGTAAAAGTTGGCTTACATAATCTGTGCCGTTCGGCGTAGTAAATCGTCAGCCTACCATTGTCCGGGGAGTATCCACCTTCATCCAGGGCAAATCCCACATTCATGGCTTCAAAATACTCATGTCGCACAAAATTGCGCATTCCTTCACCGCCGACCTCTTCATCGCTGGCGAACGTCACGCAAATCGTACGTGCTAGCCGTATACCGTTTTCGCGCATACGACGTATCGCCTCCAGATACTGGATACCAATGCACTTGCAATCCTGCGAGCCGCGTGCGTAAATCACACCATCGACGATGTCGGCGTTAAACGGGCGATGCGTCCATTTGTCTTCCTCGACTGCCACCACGTCCATGTGGCTGTTGAACATGATCGCCGGCAGGTGCGGTTGCGTGCCGCGCCATGTAATCACCACCATCGGTTTGTCATCGCCGACGATGAGCTTCGTAAAGTCGATGCCCAGCTCTTTGGCATAGGATTCAAGGAAAGCTATGCATTTGTCTGAAATATGCTCCGGTTAAATTGAAAACTCCTGTTATTGTAAACTTGTGTCCAAAATAAAAAGCTGGTAGGAAATACTAGATATTCTTATAACTGAATTCATTTGAGTAACTCGGTAACAGTTTGGTGTTAGTCCTAAATTCTCTAATTTCAAGAATTAAAATTCAAGAATCAAGGCTATCTTATCAAATTTAGCAAAGATCATGGCAAAAACCTTTGAAAGAAACTTAAAATCAGTTTCATGTTGCAAATGTTTATTAAAAATTTCAGTATTTTTTGTCATTTTGTTAATTCTGCAAAAAAATATTGTAGCATTCCAAACTGCACCGAAATCTTTAAAAGAACTACTTAAAGAATTGCCAAAACTTAATAATTAGAAGCAAATTTATTAAAAATTACAGTGTATATTTAAATTATAAGAATTAAATAATATTCAAAGCAGGATTTTTAGTACATCTTTTGTTTTTTGCTTTATATTGTTATTTTTAATAGAAAATATAATCAACACAATGGGACTATGATCACATACATATTTTTTGCTACTTTTTGGATGTAAATGGCAATCTTACCATAGTTGACATCGGGTTGTTTCGATTCAATACGCAGATATTCTTGGAATTTGCCCACAGCTCGATCGGATTGATACATTTTATAATAAAGCCAAGTTATTTCTCGCTGCCAGAAGACTACTTACTTAAATAAAATACGCGCTTACGTAAGATTACATTATCTTATCAGTGTTGTTTATACATTTATAAATGTAGAATATTTCATTGTTTAATATGTGCGTTATTTGTGACATTTTGTCGAAATCCTACAATGAGCGGCTTTGATGCTTTGAATGCCAGGTATAGGTCATATTATTGTAAAGATTGTTAAATAAATTATAAAAATGCGAATGAAATTAAAAACAATGCACTTGCTGCTGCAAAACAATAAACAATTTTATGTTTATATCTTAAAAGGTTAATAAATTATAAAATGGTTTTATTGTTACATACATATAGAAAACTCGTAATAAACGTACGGTTTTTATATAGAGAAAAAACATTGTAAAGTAGAGCAATGCAAATTTTTACAATTTCATTAAACATTAACGCCAGGCCGATAATTTTCAATTTATTTTGCTGATTTATAGATGCAAATGTTTGTAGGTGAATGTGATTTTTCAATATACGGAATGAATATGAACGAAATGAATTATAGTGAAATTTTTTATATGCAAAATATAGACAAATTACTCGCGTTTTTACTCTATTTATTATATAGGTTTATTATTGTAATAATAAATTCGATCTTTAATTTATACATACTATATATATAATGTTAAACGCACCATTTTCTACTTTTTATTTGTTTATTAAAATTGCTGTCTAAATTATTTATATCAATTCAACAAGTTTACACATTTTTCGTGTCGGGCGCTAATCGTTTTTAGCACGCCTATGATATTTTATTACCATGCTCGTACATATATATTTTATTAAATTCATTTGTATTATTGTAATATTATTGTAATTTTAAGTGTTTTTGTTATTAAACAGTAATTTAAAAAAAAAAACAATATTTAAATAACATCATAAAAGTAGGCAATTTACCTAGGTCTAACAAATATTGTTGTATTATGTTTATTAAGTATAAAACTTTCTTCAAATATATAGAAGGATGTTTTAGAGTAGTATCATAATAATAAACAAAATGATAAATAATATTTTTTCTACAAATAAGTGTTTTCAACCACAATTCGTGAAAACTATTAAGATTATAGCGATCTAGAAGAAAATTGAAACTGAATACGAAAATATATTACAAATTTTCCAAAAAATAATCAATACTAAATTTATTGCATAGCCATGGTGCTCAATTTAAGAGCATTAATTAAATTGATATTAAATATTGCAGGCAGGTAATTTGTTTTCAAGTCTCTAGATTTTTTAGTCAATTTTAGAGGATGTATTCAAGGACATAATTTGTTGCAATAATTTACTGCAAAACTTCCTTTAAAAACACGCCAATTGAGTTTTACTCAAATTTAAGAACAATTTCTTTATCATTTTTAGTATTTCATTTAAAAAATATTCGAAATTTACTTATTGTGAATTTCAAGCCGTAAAAAGGAATTTAACCGCCTAATTAAATTATAACTATAACAATTCTACTTCAAATTTATTTTCAAAAGAAATTCACTTGCTCTTTTGCGTACGCTATACATAAATTTCGCAGACTTTGAGAAAATTTAACAATGCGAAAGCTTAAAAAACCAACGTGACAAGACAAGACGGCTAAGGTTAAAGGAAGACAATAAAGTGTTGCTGATTCTAATTTCCAGCCTTTATTCATATATACTGGTGAAATATTATACATACTAAAAATAGAGTTCATATCAAAGGGAGTTATCGCGCGCGCGGCAGCCTTTCGTGCATTCACCCTCGAGTGATATCACTTACATGTTAAGTAGATTTTATATGTAAATTTCAACAAAACAGCCCACATACAAAAAAAATAAACAGCTTATCTTTCAACCAAACACACCGTTTCGAAAATTTATTTGCGTTGCAATTAAAATGTGCAATATTTATTAGAAATCTGCGCGCGCTAAGACAACATCATGCTTGTTGTAGAGGGATATACGTAATTTGCATTCGCAATTATTGCTACTGCACAAACAATTGTCGCTAGGCACAAATTGGTACAAGCAAATATTATATCACTACTTATTTTTAGAAGCCCATATAACTAATATTTATGCGTTATTAAATATTGTCAACTTAATTATACCGTAATTAAACAATGACAATTACAATGACGCTGCCAATTTTCGAAGAAAATTACAGCTTAGCAATTATATATCGATATGTAATTATAAATAGTGTTGGAATAATAATATCTTAATCAATCGATAAAGGTGACCACTGGAAAAACGTCACAGTTTTGTTTTAATTAATTAAACAGGATACGAATAATGCGTATATGTATGAAATTAATGAAATTTCTTGTAAGTTGCAAATCTGAAACATCCTGCATGCATTTACATTGCGGGAAAAAATCTTGTTCACTTTAATTATATTTTACAAGGAACGAACATAAATCAAAACCACTCAAATGGTGATTAATTTTTAGTCGGAAATGTCATGGATACGTTCAACTTTGGCCGGCTACTGTTTGCTTCAAATTCGATACAAACCTATAGTAGAAAGTACTTAACATGCACTTTAAAAACCATCTTTCTTAGAATTTCTATATTACATCCTTCTAAAACATTTGTTGTTGAAAATTGGACAAAAGTTACTAAAAGCATCTATGTGGGGGATTCTGCAAAAAGACGATTTGATTAACAAACAACGACAAAAACAAATGAAAATATTGCATAAAGTTTTAATTGAAAACTTTCTTTAAAGTACGTAAAGTTTTATATGAACTGTCGTAGAATATAAGGGTAAACTCGACAAATAACAATTAGGACAAAAACAAAAACTTATTCATTCTAAAGCAAACTAAGTAATGCAACTTAATAATTCAGGGGAAATATTATTAATAAATATAATAATTTTACAATGTTTAACAAAAATTCAATGAAAATTGTAAGAACAAAACGACGTTTTTTTATAGATTTTTATCTTTTTAAAGCGATTTTATCTAAAAAATGGCTAGAAATGGCAGTAGTCATATGATTTTTCACAAGAATTCACAATTTTGTTAATTTTGTTAATTTTTTCTTTTATAGACCCATTTTAGATACAGTATTTTTGTAATTTTAAAGAAAATCGTTATAAAAACACAAAAAAATCATTAAAATTTACATTTCTCTTAATTTTTTTACTTTTAATGCGGCAATAACATTTCGCCCGTTAACAAAAATTCAAAGAACATTACAAGAAAACTAAAATTTTCTAATAATCAGTAGAAAAGATATTCGATATAAAATTGAAGTAAATCCCTCGAAATAATCGACATTTTTAAGCTAATTTTCCACTACGTTTTAAAGAAAATTACAAGAAACACAAAATTCTTTGATAATTGCTAGAAAAGTGAGTAATATTACAATTTTCAATATAAAATTGAAGTAAATCCTAATAAATAATCGACATTTTTAAACGTTTTCTTACATTTTCTAATTTTTAAACTGATTTATCAGTACGTTTCAAAGAAAATTACAGGAAACCAAAATTCTTTGATAATCGCTAGAGAGTAATATTACAATTTTCAATATAAAAGTGAAGTAAATTGCAAGAAATAATCAACATTTTTAAGTATTTTTATAAATTTTATCATTTTAAGCTGATTTTCCACCACCTTGAAAATTTCAAATAAAAGTTTAAGAATTCTATGCGATACTTTAAAATATCTAAATAATTTCTATAAGTACATAATAGATATTAATTCATCGAGATAAAAATCGCAAAAAATGTTGTAAATGATGAATGATGAATGATGAATGCTGAACAGTATTAAGAAAACTACATTATTTACTTAATGAGGATAATAAGGAAGTGTATCTACTAAGCATATCAATAAATTTTTCATAAAAATTTGCAACTTAGATTTTTCTATAAATAGCACAGCACATTCAGTAATAAAGCGCAGCTGAACGTGCATTTTAGATTAGATAATGTGGAAATTGAATTATGTTTGATGCGTTAGATACGCCGTAAAAATTATCTTAATCGAAAAAAAATTATGCTAAAATATATTAATAAAACGTCCAATTAAAAATGAAAATTATTTTACAAAAAAAAAAACTGTAGTAATCAATTAAGGTTGCAAATTAAAATGAAAAACTTGATTAACATTCCTCCAACAACGTTATTATTTATTAATTGATAATAAAATTTTAATTAAAACTTAAATTTGAATAACAGAATATGTAACAAAACTATTAAACGCTAACAAAGCATTATAACGTAACAAATAAACCAAAACCAACACATTATTTTTGGATATAAACAAAACAGTTTGAAACTGTTGCAAAAAATCAGTCCACAATTTTAATTACTTTTTTACCATAAAAGAGTCGATTATAATAAAAAAAAGTAATTCCATCTCAACATTATTATGTAAGGCGAACTAATTTTTCCTATACTATGATCGAGTAATTCGCTGATTAATTCCCCAGTATGTTGATGTGCGAATTTCGGAAATTAGACCTACCAAGAATGGATGATGGATTTTAGAAAGGTTTTGAAAATAATACACACACATAGACATACATCGGCTATGTTATACCCAACCGCGCGCTATGCTGCACTCCCGTCCAAGTCCTCACCTGTTCTCACCTGAACGGGCGTTCGGTTCAGTCATTGAGGTGCAATGTTCGCGTACACATCGGAACAGAGAAACACGCTCGCTCACTAAGTAGTAAATCGAAACACAAAGCCACAAAATCATCTAAGCTAAGCTAAAACTAAATACATTCGTGGCGTACCAACATGTAGTCGACGGCGTCGCCATTTCACCACCAACCCCAACTAGCTTCAATACGGTTTATTGTTCCTATAATAAAACAAAAATTGCCAAATCGAGCAGGATGAGTGATTCGCCACAGCCTATGAATTCGTTGGATTGCTGGGATTATACAATCGAATTGGAATGCCTGCAACGCGCAGAAGGTAATCCATTTATTTTATCACAAACAAAAAACAAATTTAATAACGTTGTGTTGTTTTGATGCAAAAACGTACAATTTGGCGCTAACCTGAACAACCTGCCTGGTCGCGAAGCGCGTCATTAAAGCTGACTAATTCCTAATAATTGATGTACGTAACAACGATGTATTCTATCTATTCGATGTTTGTGTTTAAATAAACGCTCTGCTTGTATAATTAGTTTTGCGACGACAAGGCTACGGCTAATTATTGTTTTTTTGCCAACGCAAAAGGTCGTTGGTATGCTGATAATGAATTTTTGTGTTACACATTTGGTTATATAAACACCATGGATGTCACAATCTGCGATTAATAATTTCGAACGTATATTGTGAAAGGGATTGAACTGAACGTAGTAGTAGGTATACAACACACACATTTTCATTTTACTTTCGCAAGACATAAATTATTAAAATTGAAAATGCAGCTAATTACTGAACAATTAATGTCTAATTAAAGACGATATCGATAAAAATTGGAATTTCTATTAATTTATGCATCGTAATAGGCGATTATTATTTATTAAGAAAGAAAGCAGTTTGCTATAATGCGCGTTTGCTGTTTTTTTCCATGTTGTTGTTGTTGTTGTTGTTAAGTTAAGTTTGTGTGTGGTACGGGCCCAAAGTGACAATTTCCGGTTCAAATCATGTCGCGACTCATCGATTTGCCCTCGCGCGATTTTCTAGGGCTGCACAGCATGTGATGGAATCGTTTCGATATTGCATGTCGTTGTTGTTGAAAAACAATGCGAATGGTTATCGCGGGCTCGATCCGCGCGGTGAGATTTTACCACATTTTACACGAAATCGCACATAGACAAGCATTGTTTTCCCTGTCACAAATGGCACAACATGTGTGTACAGGTAACTTTGAAATAAATGTTCAGATAACGGGTGAAATTGTTGCGAAAATCTTTTTGCTAATGGCAATAAGTTGCTTTTGTTGTTAATTGCACCAAATGTATTGAAAATTAAACTGTATGGGGAATATTTATGCAAACACATTTGTCTTAAAATGACACAATTTTCAATAAATATACTAATACTAATATAAATTGCTAAATATTCATGCAAATAAAAACTATTAGAAAACGAATTAACATTATTTATTTATTTTTTCATTATTTTCACTAAAAATTCTTGGACTTTTATAATGGTTTTACGTAGAAACTAACTAAAATCAATGATATTAGACTGCCCAACGTATGTAAATAATAAATCAAAGGATTTTTAGCAAGATCCTGATAAATATTACTTGGAAAAAGCAACAACTGTAATGAATTAACATTATTTATTGCATTTTTCATCTTTTTTTTACTAAAAATTCTAAAATATTCTTGATAATGGTTTTATGTAGACTCATTGAAGCTTAAATATTTTAAGACCAATGTTCTGTAGTTGTTTATTACAAGTTGTAAGCACATTTTCGTAAATAAATAAATAAATTTTTAGGAAGAACCAAATAAACATTACCCGGAAAAGCTAAAATTGCAACAAACTAACATTATTCATAGCAATTTTATGTTTTTTTTTCGTAGAAATTCTTAAATATTTGCCAAGACCAACATTAAATTAATAGCGTGTGCAAACCCAGAAACATCGATCCAAACTATGTCACAATTGCTGCAACAATTAAATAAAAGCAATAAAATTTATAGGTAGGTTTATTTGGCAACAAATTCATTAAATTCCGCACATATATATGTGTGTGTGTGCAATAAATTGGGTGCTAACGATATTTTTGAGAATATTATTAACAAATACTTTTACATTTTTATATTAATTATAATTGCAATAATTACTGTTACAAGTGGGTGAAATTTTTAATTGATTTTTAGTTAATGATAGATTGCATCAAAAAAGCAATCGTTTTTCACCAGCGCGCGCTGTTGTTGCTGTTGTCTATTTTCTAATTATTGTAAATTCCATTCAAAAACATGATAATAAATGCGCAAAATCATCAAACAGAATTCACTTTGTTGTTCATATGGTTAACGAAAGTATAAATTAAGTTATTCGCATTAAGGAGGAGAGGATAATTATATTATAAAGCGGCATGATGCTATCGAAACGAAAATCACATAGCATAAACGTTGTTGTGTGACTGGCAGGCCGTAGACGCGCGCTATGAATAAACACACACACCAAAATTGTAGCGCCTCTTGCATATTTATGGAAGCAACTAAAAAAAAAAAATATGATGAATAATAACAATAGATGTATAGATATCTACAGCGTAAACGATGATTTTCTATTTCACATATATTCATTACTTTGCTACCTTGTTAGCAAACATACAAGAGAATTTGAAATTTCATACTTCATTTCAATTATTAATCCACACCAATTTTGAGTCTGGGTTCTATAATTCTAATTTTCATTACTTTTGCGTAATTTATGAATGAAAAAGTAGGTTTAGCTTTAGGAGCAAAATCTAATATTTTGAAGAGCTTTGGATGAATTTCTATGGCTACATTTGGCGCATATGTATGCACTTGAATAGAGACATTTACATGGACATATGCCTACATATGCTCCAAATGTATGAAATAGGAACTTTCCACATTAATTGCCATATAATTCTCAAATATTGGGCTTAAGTATTAAATATCCTTAGATCAGTGGTTTCCAAACTATGAGGTACAAGACTATGGTAAGGGCGGCATGTAATTATATAAGAAAAATATGTACTATAAATTATACTGTTTTGGAAATGCTATAGAAATCAGCAAAACCTAGAACAAAATTCAAAATTCTTGCTTTATTTCAATCAAGAAACACTGAAATTTTTTAATTTTCTTCGATTTTCGTTCAATTTTATCGTATTTTCTAAAACTGTATTTGTGAGACACTTGATATTTATGAAATTAGATTGAAAAGAGATTGGAAACCATTGTCTGATACCTAAAATAGCCTGCCAAAAATCTAAATATAAAACTTTTTATCATAATACACGAATACAAAAGCAATCTTAATTGTTGACCATGAATGAATTTTTGGTTACTTTTCGATGTCGAACAATATTCATTAAATAACAGGCTCAAAAAAAAAACATTCGTGTGTGAATTGAAGAAAATTTGATTGCTTCATTTTTAATTTCAATTCCGCCCACAATCACCTACCTACAATATATATATATATATAATATTTTGAAAATGCTGAATAATATATATTTATTATATCGCGCCACAATAAAGCGTTCGTTACAATTACGTTTCAAGATCATCGTCTATTGTCAATGTTATTAAACTTTATACCTCAATAATCATTAAATCTAATCTATCGGCACCGGTCTAAAACGCAATTCAATTTCAAAACTATTATAATTCTATATGTTGTGAAGTATAATAATTTTTTTCTATAAATTGAAATAACAGATCGACGTAATAATATTTATTTCGAATCAAATATTCGATTGAACTTCTACCATAGATCGATTGATTAATCATATAATATAATGTAAAAAGTGCAATTGACGGAAGTTGTGCTTTTACATTTTACGACATAAATATTACAACCTATATTTGTTTTAATAATCAGGAATGCTATATAAATAAAAGTGAACTTGACTTGTTTGTGAGTGCGTAGCAGAGGAAGGATTTGATTTTTTATTTCAAGTTTGAAGGTTGTTCGATAATGTATTTGTTTATGATGGTCGGAAGTATTAATTAGACCATTAAAAAATTTTATATATAATAATACGTATTAGCTGGTTTTTTTTGTTAGATGAAATTAACATTTTTTTAAGTAAAACGAACGCTGGAAATAAATTTATTATACAGGAAGAGATGGAATAAAATAATAATTTCATATAAACATTTAATTATTTATTTATTGAAAAGTAAGAACGCAAAAAGGTACATCATGAAATTAATATTCTTACTAATTAAGCAGCGATTAACAAACACTATAAAATATTTGCAGTAAATCTGGTTTAAAAAAGTAAATTGATTCTTCATTGCCGTATTATTAATGTTTAGATGTCTTGCAGCAATAAATTTTACTGCAAAGTTGATGTGCAATAAAATTATCCGCATTTGTTATGAATGTAGTAGCTTTTTTGTTAACTTCTTTGCCTAAAACTATTCAAAATGATTAAACACCTATCGACAACCTTGGACATATTAACCTTTACCGCTCTACCATCCTAAAGCAAAAGTGCAAAGCTACACATTCTCTGATCCTGTAATAAATTCTATGGCTTTGCAAAAAAAAAATGCGGAAACAATACCAAGAAAAGTTTTGTCGGTCTTAAATAAGGTGGCGCAAAAAAGAAATCAGAAAAAAATCTTGCTCAAAGTGATAAAGTTTAATATTTCGAAGGTGAGCACAATTTTAGTAGTATTTGTTGTTTTTTACAATAAAATACACATAAATAAACAAGATTTAAATTTTCCAAATAGAGATGTACCTATTTTAATAACAGCAGGTTTAGATTAATCTGCAATTCATTAATTATCCATAAAACCGATTTTAATGCTAACGAATTACCAATTCCGTATTGTTGCTTTTTTACATGAACAAAAAATTGGAACAATCGGTGTGAAAATTCGATGGAAGCAAAGTTTCATTATTATGATTATTATTACAATATTATAATATTAATAATCTATATATAACTAAATTGCCTTGAACATTTCTCCGCCGCGTCATTTTACTCGTGTAATTATTCAAATTAAACAAATTATAGATAAATTAAGTTAATTGTCGAATTTTCATCATCATCAGTATGATTTGGTTATATATAGAAGATTATGATGGGAAGTGATTAAATTTTGTGCGGCAATTAAAATGAAAAAAAATGTGTTTAGCCTAAAAATGTGACTTATCAATATCAACAACGCAGCAAGCATGGAGAAACTTTACAATTTTATTAAGTGCACGGTTTAAAAGAGAAAAGAATGCAAACGAACGTGAGAGCGCAATTACTACGTTTTTGAATGCGATTTAAATTAATTACATTTTCTCAAAAACGAAAAAAAAAACGAGAATATTGGCATGATTGTTATGATCTATCGACAATGGTATTTACAAAATTATATAATCTAATATAAAAGAAATTTGCGGTGAAATTAACACGCTTTAGATTGCGATTATTTTGCATAAGAAAAATGTGTCGTGGAAAAATCTAATGGATAATTCACCAATAAAACAATTGAATTGTTGCAGCAGCACAAATATTTGCGTTACATACGTGGCATATTTCGCGAGGAATTCTATTTTGTGTTTGTTTTTATTTCCATGCAAGAACATTGTTGTGTTGTTTCATAAAGAAGAAAATTTACTGTTAAATGCACATCCAATAAAACAGATTATTATTATATTTTTTTATAGTTATAAAAGTTAATTGCTTTGAAGTTACGTTTCATTCTTGAATGATTTCATAAATTAATTTCTCTTATCATAATGAATGTAGTATGTACAAACGATTGCAGATAACGCAAATTAATAATTAATCTATCTTTTCAAGTATATTGGTATTGAATTTATATTGTATCTATAAAAATCGGTATTATTGAATGTTGTAGAAGAAAAATAAATAAAATGGTGTAAAAAATTTATACTAATTTACAAAATAGTCAAGGAGAGTGCAAATTAAAGGAAAATTTGTAATAATTGGAAAAAAACTAAAAATCAACTCAACATGAAACTTGTATTTAGTTTTGAACGATATTTGCCAAATCTTGATTTAAAATTACAGCATAATACGATAGAAAATTGTTTAAACAATTTTAAGACTAAGGAATTGCAATATATTACATACCACATTGGAAAGTAAATTATTTTTTCAAAGAGACTGGACGCCCATTATCATTCATTATTCATCATATATATTAATTCTAATTAGAGTTAGTACCTAAATAAAAGATAAAACTAACATAATAATCTAATCTGAAGTTTCCAAACCTCTAATAGGTATGTGTTTTGTAAATCTAAAGTAACTACGTTAGCGCCACCATTTACTGATAACGTCGCAATTTCTTATTTCCTGAATTTACAAAAATACATACATTACAGCCCAATTCTGCACTTTTTGTAGAATTTCCATGCAACAAAAATAAACATCCATCATTCTTAACAATAATAGTAGCACGATTTTTTATGAAAAAGAAAAAAATACATCATTTTTTTGTTGTTGTCACACAAATGTTGTATTTTTTCTTGTTGCTTTAAAACCAAAAACTAATCAATATATCTACGTAAATAGTAACATAATTTGTTTGTTATTTACATAAATTCAATTTGTGCGAATGGATGTTGAAACCGTATTTCCAAGTACCACACTGCTGATTAATAAATGCGAAAATTATAGGAAAAAAAGAGCTTATGAGCAATTTAACAAATTGCATAAGATAATGAGTTTGCGTTGCGCTTATGCAAAATTTTTAACGCTGGGTTTTCTATACCCATACTCGTACACACGTGATCATAGAGGTGTAGCGTTTAAAAGCTAATAGGCAGTCATTACGATTTTTTTTATTATTGTTGTTGATGTGTAAAATTGACATAGAAATACGCATTTGCGTGCCGGGTATTAGCGAGCAAAATAGGACGCGACTCTACTTTCTTACTAATTCAAAAATTTTTATGTACGTACGCATCTAATATACCAAAATCCAAAACAAACAACAAGATTGTGAGAAAAGTACAATTAGTTGATAGATAAAGACGAATATTAATTAATGTTTGCCAAAACGCTGCAATTTGGGTTAATTGAAACGGCGACAGGATAAATGTATATACGATATTTATATTGTTGGTTATAATTAAAAGAAAAGTGGTTTTCAAAATACTTTGCCTTTTCAAAATTACAAATTAGGTAAAAGAAAATAGTGAACAACTCATCAGAAAGTCTATTTGCAGGCTGCTGAGATCAAATTCTTTTCTACATATATTAATGTAGGAAGATCATTAAAAATTTATAATTACAATAAAAAAAATCATGATTCGTTATTTTTTTTGTATCGGTGAATGTGCGATTTACTGTAATGGGAGTAAATTGAAAGTACTCGAAATTACACGAAAAAAAGCGTAGTAAAAGTACTTATATTATAGATGAGCGAACGCTAAAGTTACAGCTTAAAATTTTAATCTAAAGTAGATCTCATACCGCTTATTTACATCCTAATCATACACACTGGATTAGTTACATACAATTTAAATTTTTTCGAATAAAAAATGAAACGTGACGAAAGTTGTGTTGTTGTTGTGCGTACGTAGAGTAGTTTCGGTGTTGCCGATTTCATAAAATCCGAAGGTTGTATAGATTAATTAATTGGGCAATATCTTTATACAAAAATTCGCTACGTTAATTTTCTATAATGTAAACTCGTACAGCGCGCGATAATTAATTTAAAACACTATTATGTAAGCGAATTTTCTACCAACACACATTTTAACTCGCTTTTAATTTGCGAAAAATGTGTGTGTGTATACGATTTTTATTTATTCACCTTTTTCATGCGCGCCACACTTTTCGATCCAATAAAGAGTGAAATAAGTATAGGAAGTAATTCATTCATATTTAAAATATGTGCCACGCGTTCGTACCCCTGCCATATACGATCTAATAATAAAGGAATGTTTTATTTCGTTCGTTCGCGTTTTATTTTTATTGTTATTTACTATTTTTCGTTGCATAACGTTGAATATACACGTTTCGATTATTCAACGTCGTCGCGCTTGCTATACGTATATTTCTCAAGCAGCTTGTGCGCGCGTTTTTCGCTCACATCTTTCTTACACCGCAATAATCATAAAATGTTAATTAGTTTATTGTGATTAGGTCGGCGTAATTGGAATCATTATGTTATAGCGCGCTATAATATAACAGAAACTGATTAGTGTTGATTACTCCAATCGAAATAGCTTTAATTAATTGAACTGTAATTCAGACAATGCATTGAAGTAGCGTATAGCCTGGCTTATAAGACACAATTCAATTTTTGGAACATATTTTTCTATTTTTCAATTATTATTTCAATGCAATAATTAATTACTCACATTAGAATAGGGTTTAAAAATTCTTTTTCAACGCATATTTCGAAAAAATCACTTTACAAACCTCATTTCGATATACAAAATAGTCCAATTTGTAATTCTAAAAATTTCACATATTTCTTACTTATCACTAAAGTAAGAATAATCAAGGTAATTAACATTAATTGGCTTCGGTAAAACAATAAATAGTTTGTGAAAAAAGTTTTGTATATAACTATTTCCTCAAAAAGAGCCAATTTTACGCACACCGGAGTGTTTTTATGAGTTTATTAGATCATCTACTATTAAAATTGTAATAATTAAGGATTATTTTTAAATAATTTTATTTTCTGACGCTTTAAACCTCGGTTTGTATGTTAACCATAATTATAAATTCTCCCAGGGCAAATTAAATTACCGCGATGCGTGAATTATTTTATTATATTAATACTAAGCATTCCATTTGTGCACTTAACGCCGATGCGGTACATGATCGAATGCATTTCTTAGCATTGATAATGCCTTGACTATGTAAAATATTTACAGCGCCAATTAGTCGTTCGAAAAAAATGTCATTGTAAAAATGTGCCGTCAATGCGATTGCAAAGTAGGGTAATTTCAAAGCAGTTATTGCACAAAGTTTGTACTCGTATATGTATACGTTTCCAAACATTATACCATTTTTTTTATTATTGTATCAAGCATTGTTATTGTAAAAATTTCATTTCATTGACAGATTGTAAAATAAATGAACTGTGGACGAAATAAACTCAGCAACAAAAAACGCAAACAGGATTTAATTATTATATAATGAATAAATCAGCATAAAATAATGAAATTGATTTTGTAACACGTATCTAATGGTAAAAAATTTAATTAAATTTGATTGTTGTTACTGTAGATATTTGGTGAAACATTTTAAATGATAAAATAACACAGAAAAATATTTAAAAAATGATATATTTGAAGTTGATCGATGTAGGTTTTTATATCATCATCAGAAGACTTGAATAGTTTTTTTCTAGTTGGAAAACGTAAAACAATTAAGATTCAAATCCAGACGAGTCATTAAAATGCATTTTTAATGTCTAGCCATTAAAAACTTATCACGTAATACGCCACCTAAACTGTAAAAGCATGAAATGTAACTAAATAGATACCCCAAAAAATCTAATATGCACCTCGGCACATAAATAACTATTGTTGAAACATTACCTAGAGTTTTTATATTACTTTATAGGTGAAAATTATAATATTTTTTTGATAAATAATTTTAAAAGCCGTGTGATCGCACGTGTGCATTCATCTATCGCAGAGAAAAAGTTTAATCTAATAGAAACATATCTAGAAGTTTGTGATAGTTATATTGAAAAGTAACAACTTTTGACAACATTTGAAAATCGATTCAAATGAAAAAAGTTTACATAAACTTTTATAGAGATTTTAAAGAATTTATTGGCAACAATAATTCTTTTTATGATCGCCAATATCTCCTAGACAATATTTCTGAAAACTAATTATATTTAGCGTTTTATTATTGGATAAACACGGTATTGTTTAGTATAATTTGTACAATTTATTGTAAACAATTGTATGCTAAGTATTTTATGGGTTTTGTTAATGCCACAAAATTGTCGTTGTTGCCAGCCCACGATGGTAATTTAATAGATATTGTGTAAAAGCTATCTATCTCCAGCCATTAATAGATTGTATTAATGATTATTATGTTTTTTCATACAAACATCGTTTTTTTCGTAATGAATACCATCGAGATATTAAATTTACTGCCGATTACTCGCTTTATTCAAGCGCTATAATTATAAATTGGTTTATTAAAAGTTAATTAAACTTTATTTACTTTCTATGCGAGAGGTCCGTAAATATAATGCCTGCGCGATCGAAAAAATTCATATAAATAAATGATCGCTTCGTGCTTGGCGCTGACCTTAACATATTTCTACCATTTTAAAACCGATAATGATTAATTACCAATCTTAATTAACATGCAACTTCCGGCAGTGCATTGTTATTATATCATTTCGTGCGGTGCCATATTTAAATCGCTGAAAGTTTGCTAAAAGGAACTCGAACATATGTGACACCCAGAGAATGCAATTTAAATTTACACCTGACCTTTGTGGCTCGTCTATTTTGAGCAGATTTTTGATTTAATGCGACAACAAAATTACAGTTAGAATGTACTATATGTATGTATGTAAGTACGTATGTATTTACATAAAGTTTTATGCTCGTAGCGAATTTATATGAACTTCATTTCACTTACGTAATTTCATTCACAAAAAAAACGAATTTTTTGAGCGCGCGTTTATGTAACAACATCTTGCATCGCATACCAAGCAACCTTGAATAATGACTCATACTAATCTCAGCAATCGCGCTAAGAATGTATATAGCGCTCTCCGGATATTACTGCCATCGTTGGAAGATTTTATCAATCGACTATTTTTGTCACAGTTACCTTAGCATGCTGCCGGAATTCATCGGTATAATGAAACTTAGTTGACTATAAATTCTAATTTTAGTATAAACAATCAAAATTTTGCTCAAAAAATTGTGAAAATTAAGCTTAATAATAGCAAGAGTAAATGCAGAATTTTGAGTAAAACTGACAATTTCTCTTTTGTCAGCTAATGTTTTACAAGAATAGTGCTAAAACTAATAGTAAGAAAACTGATAATTAAAATAATATTTCAAAATATTCCCAAATTTTATTTTCTAATGTAAATTGTCAGAAATCGAATGGCGAAAAACTTTATTTTACATTAAATTTATCTTAAGAAACGTGGTAAAACTCAGAACAACGCGTTTAATATCAATCTAAGCTTAAAGATATATTAACCTAATTGTAAATTGAAAACACAGACACCTTGTTTTTAACAAATAATTAATAAACCGAGAATTTATACATTTTAACAATAATTAATTATTCAGATATCGTTTGTTGATTGTTAGAGTACAGATATCGTCACTAAGCAATTTGTAACATAAGTTATGAACAAGTATCACCTATTTAAGATTTTCTTTTTTATTACTTATGAATTTCGAATTTAAATTAATTAGTCTGAATAATACATACATAATTTATTAATTATTTGAATGACCAAATGAAATTAAATATCAAATCAACTATAAAATTCGATTTTGTAAGTTCTAACAGTTGCTGAATTCCCACCTACAACTTTCGGTAACAATAATTGATCACTTGCTAATTGTAAGTAGTTAGTTTTCTAATGTAAATGTGTGGATTATGAATTGGCAAAGTGATTATCTACAGTCGTTAATGTAATAAGTATTGAATATATATATATTTTAGTACAAATCGCTTGTTTGCTTTGCTTTTTTAAATGCTCTACTTTTTTTAGACGCATCCAAAGTGGAACACTTACCATTTTTAATAAACAATTTCATTTTAATTCATTATTATTATTAGATTATTAACTTGAAGGTATTTTTAAACATCGATGAGTTGCTTTCTCATTAGAAATATAAGTTTCTAAAACCATCAAAATCAATTCTATATGATTTTTTCTTTTCCTAATTAGTGCGAGGTATTAATGAGTAATGTTTGCTTGCAGATTTGCAGTTGGCTGCAGAACTGGGAAAAACGCTGCTGGAACGAAATAAGGAATTGGAAACGGCATTAAAGCAACATCAAAATATCATCGAAGATCAAACACAGGAAATTGAGGTAAGTTATGGGTTACATGCTTTCATTCACTATAATCATACATTATACTTTTTTTAGTATCTAACGAAGCAGACTGTGGCGTTGAGAGAAGTTAATGATTCACGTTTAAGAATTTATGAACAGTTAGAAGTGAGCATACAGGATTTGGAAAGGGCGAATCATCGTTTAGCAGTTGATAATTCAAATGATAAGAAACAAATCAAAACGTTGACGGCAACTATTGAAACACTTGAAGCGAAATGCGAGGAGCTGCAAACCAATTTAGATGAATTACGGATTGAATTGGATATATATAAGAAGAAGGCACAAAGGCAGCCGGATACTTCTTCACAGCAACTCGTTACGAAATATGTGAGACTGAATCAAGTAGATTATGATGAAGTTGATCGACCTGTTAGTCCCGATTCATCTGCTGCACACAAAGAACAGGTTTGTTTTCTTTTTGTTTCATATTTTTTCCATATCATTTCCATTCTTCTTCTCTCAATGCAATTTCAAATGAAAGAAAATTCCATTTTTTTTATTTCTTTATTCGTTTCGATGATCATTTATAATCGATTACGTAACGTGACGTTTTCAAAATCAATAAATTACGGCGAATGCAGCTTATTGAAACATTATTAAATCAAAACCATTCAGCATTCATTGCATAACACGCTTCATTCAAAATCAAATTTAAACATCATTAATTTGGATGTTTATTGCATTATCAATTACAATTACAGATATAATTGGGCTAAAACTTTTATGATTTTGATGCAACAACAACAATGTTGCTGTACTCTTGTACTTTTAATTTTAATTATCCAGGAAATGCCATATTTAACTGTGCAATACAGGTATTTAAAGTGAAAACTTGGTCAAGCTAATAAAAATATACACAAACCTTATTATGTAATAAATAAATTTTGCAATGTAAGTACATATTTCATGATTTCATTGGTTTCATTGGCTTCTTTTTTGCATAGGATGAGTGTGTCAGCTCGACGCGGCCGGACAGAAGTCGAGAGACGCAAACGACCCCGAGCCGTGAGCATAGGGATGCGGACAGCGGTGAAGCGGACACGAACATCGAGCAGATATCGCAGCTGATGTCGCAATTGCGCGAACGAAACGCTCAATGCAACAGGGATATGCGACGTATCGCCGAACTCGAGGAGCAACTAACTGCAATGGTACAACAAAGCAAGGAGCTGGAGGATAAGCTGATCAATATACAAAACAAAGATATTGATATGATGAAAAGTATGCATGAAGAATTTAATACTCTGGAAGAAGTTAGGTACGTGTGAGAAGCAATTACCAGTTTTAGAGTTTCCTGCAAATTGTTCAAAAATTTACAATTAATTAACTTTATGATTGCTAAATATAGGAATGTTGTCATCTTTCTTGGCAACCAATTCTATTAAAATATTAGTAAAATATTTTTGCATCGACCTAAAAAGTAAATTTGCATCCTCCAAGTGGTACCATGTCCTTAATCCCTCGACCACACTTAACTTTAATCCATGCATTGCATTGATTTGGTTGATTAATGTTTTCTAATTGGTAACCAATTGATTTTTAAAATTTCTTAGTTATTACTTTACAATTAATTTTCTTCAAAATTGAAAAATATGGAAAAGTTATCATCTTTCTCCATTTTTTGCATCAATCTATTAAATAAATTTGCTTTTCCCAAGTATCACCACGTCCTTAATCCGTCGATTACACTCAATTTTAATCTCTCAATTGAATCGGTTTGGTTTATTAACGTTTTGTATTTGTAGGCAGGGACAGTTATGCAGTAAATGTTTGCGAACAGTTGATCTGCGAGATGATATGTCATTAAGTTTGTGTGATGAACGAGAAGATGATGATTCGAGTATGCTGGAGGCGTTAACAAACACATCGCAGCATCGAAGCTCCTTTTCACTGGAAGTTCAGGTGAGACATGAATTAACCCGTCTACTTGGCTTTGTCAGTTTAAACGAATGCTTTCTGTGATGAGCAATTTGCGTAAGTGGCTTAAAGGCTTTTGTTATTATTATCATTTCTATTAAATTATCTTCGATGCGATTACGAACCTGTAGTAGTTTGCTTTTAAAATCACATAACTTTCAAGATTATGAACTAACACAGACAATATTTATCACCCTTTTAGCAAGTATTAGACTGATTATAAATACACACATAAAAACGCATGTTTTTTTTTGATGTGCATGTCAAGTTCTAGTTAGAATTTATTGTTTCTATAGGAGATAACTGCACCGCGGAAAGTTAGGCGCAGAAAAAAAAGGTCACTATTGTATTGGATGATACCCGCGACGGCATCTCTTTTGTCCATAATTGTAGAGTTTTGCCTATATGTTAAAGATCGTTATCTTGCCCCATCCCTGTACAAATCCTTTACATATCCACTTCTCCTTCTACATCTGATAAAACATGATAAAATGCATCGATTGTGAGGTATGTTTTGAATAATTTGGTCATGGGATTGATTTTTTACTCTAACCATTAACAATTTTTATAAATGGTAAAAATGATCTTAATGGACACTTAGAAGTGATATTCTCTTTGACTTACTACAAAGAGAGTTAAATAAGATTGTTTCTTTGTCCTAGAACGTTAGAAATTTGGTGCCAGCGTTTTAAACTTTAAGTTTTTGTAAAATAAGTTATTTAATTATCTCTTTTTGATAAGATTTCGTTGTTTTTTATTTTGTATTTTTGCGCTTCTGCCTTTTTAATAATGAATTAACATTAATTCAATGCTTGTTTAATGTAAATTTCTACCAATAAACTTTTTTTGGTATTTATTAGTTGTTGAGTTTTCTTTTAATATTAACAACCTACTTGGATTGAAGTATTATTAATATTTTTATGTTTGTTTTTTCTAGGAGTATGCGAAGAGTACACCGCTAAAACAAGAAAACAATTTGTATAAAGAATTAGTAGAAAAATATGAGGCTCTTGTTAAAGTCCAAAAAATTCCTAATCATAGAGTTCCAAAGCCAGCGAATGGTAACATAATGTCATTGCAAGATGAACTTGCCATGTCCGGAGATTTCCACAATATGAGTATGAAAGATACCGACGAGGAGAGTGGTCATGGAGATAGTTTACGGACCGAGCAGCAGAAGAAGAGTCGCAAAACTTGCTCACAAACACCAACCGACTTTTCCGAAGCCGAAACAAGTTCATCAGGTTTCTCCGATGAGACCAGCAACAAGGCAACGCAGACGGACCGCCGTCCCGGTTCTTTCTTGTGCACAATTGGGGACGGCGACGATTGCTTCAGCATTTACGACGATGCCAGCAACATTGAAGGTCGATTTCGCAACCGACCTGAATATCGTGAATTATTTAGCGAAATCTTTAGCGTGCTTAAGAAGGCTGCGAAGAATAAGGATGATAATGAGGACTTGCCTTTATTGGATGATCATGACCCTGCTAAACACATGCCCAAAGTACCTCCAGTTACTCCTTGCACTGAAAATTTGCCAGACTTTCCCGACAATTGCACCGATGATACTCAAAGTGTTCTTTCTTCCGCCGTGTCTGAAGTTTCTACAAGCCAAGCTGAGTCTACTACTGTCATCGAAAATATTCAACTGACAACGGCCAAGGATGACAATAAGCCAGCCGAACGTGTGCTAACTCCATTAGTACGTCAGCCATTGGAGTATTTAACGGTCGGTGTCAACGTGCGCAAACGTAGCTCTTCAAGGCGTAAGAAGCAGTTTGCGGAGCGAAGCGATTCACCTGTCACGCACATCGTTGGCAGTCCCACCATTAAATATGTACAACGAAGCGGCCGTCGTCGCAGCAAGGAACACCGCAATAACGAAAATGAAAACAGCTGGAATGGCAACACCATGCACTTTTGGTCTAACAGTAGAAATGTGGCATCACCAACTCCAAGTCAAAGTAGCGGCAAGTTTGAGCCTGTAGGTTTTGAATTCAAGCCGAGCACTGCTTCACAGGATTTACATAAGCTAAAGAAGTTAGATTTATCATACGCTGAAGTATTACGAAATGCCGATTCAAAGAAACGTGATAGATATCGAAGAAAATAATTTATTGAAAATTCATATTCTTTTTGTCTTAATAATTTTTTTAAGTGAATCATTCATATTTTAAGTATTATCATTCATTTTGTAAATGTATTAATGTTTTATGTATATATTTTTGTTATTTTTTTTCTGTTAATAGTTTGCAAAAGATTGTTTTTTGAGAAGTGTTTTAAAAAATATTTCAAAGTATAAATAAGTGGCAAGATATTTTCTGTTTTGCTTAAAATTTACAATATAATCAATGGATTGCTCGTATTAAATGAAATTGTGCCAACTTTCTTTCTTATTTTATTTTGTTTTTAATTAATTAAATATACTTATTTAATTATTATTCCTACCATAGTTTAATAGGGAAAGACCAACAACATATATTTTGACTATTGTAAACCTGTTTTAGCAGTAATTGCACTTATTTGAATATAAAACACTCTAGTATCCGTAGCATTTTTACTAAAAAAATTAAGAAAGTATTGTGATTAATAATTCAAAATAAAATATTTTAACTGTTCTGGAAATAGATGATAAAATATTCGTTTATCAATAAATATGTATGCCATCTGTAATTGTTCAACAAATTCCTAATTTATTAAACCACACAGAGACTCCATTGGCATTGAATGTTACAATTGGGGAAATTTTGTACAGGCAACTTAATGTACAAATAACTTATCGTTAGTTTATTTTTACGTTAAAGTTTAGTTGGTTTAGTTTGGCTACCATCACAAAACCGAATAAATTTAGTTCGTGTCCACACTACAAATTCCTTTGGCTATCATCAAACAGGTGGCGCTAATGCGCAATTCACAATAATTCAAATTAAAATTGATCAAATTTTAAATGCTTATAACTTTTTTATTATTCGAAATACGCATGTGGGAGTGTAGTTGGAATGGCTTTAGATCGCTAAACTACAGCTAAGAACCGAGTTTGAGCAAAATCTATTTTTTGTCAAAAATCGCACGACGACACAACACGACGCTTGTC
This sequence comes from Adinopsis sp. GC000173, assembly GCA_030264715.1. NCBI lineage: Eukaryota > Metazoa > Arthropoda > Insecta > Coleoptera > Staphylinidae > Adinopsis > Adinopsis sp. GC000173. Next base: position 36,449 of record JARJDW010002630.1, read on the forward strand.
TGTCACACGACTAATTAATTAATACCACCCCATTTTATTAATTGTTCCGACTTGTCGTGTTCTTTTCGGTGGTGGCGGCGGGCGGCTTACGGCATTTAGTTCAAAACCATAATAATGCCAACCGCGATTCGCTAATTAATTAATTACCGGTAAAAATTGGCCGGCGCGTCGTAATTAAGCGACGCCTGAGTGGATTTTTAATTGCAGCTTGATTAAATCTCCAAGGAGATCGGCGGCGTATTAAAAACTCTGTTGCAAAAAAGTCGTCGGGCGTCTCTATTTAATTAAGTGCTGCACGTTCGGCTGCCTACCTACACCGTTAATTAACTCGCCGATTTCCCATTGGTGCAGCAGCAGCGCGGCTACGTATACGACGTGCGGCCGATGTATAAGCATGAAGCGTACTAGCTAGCTCCCTCTAGTGTGTGCAGACGCTGATTTATCGCTGCTTAACGCTCCTACGTGGCCCATTATTACGTATAATTAAGTAATAAATTTCGGGGGGTAAATAACGCTCAAGCAAAACTCCGCAACCGAAGTGGTGGAAGACTTCAAACATTATTCAATTTTGTTATTTGTTTGTTGCAGATACTGCGTACAGTTTCAGATCGTGAAGGCGTCGAAGGCGTGCAAAAAGGAGCCGGCATTCAGCGCGTTGAAAGAAGGTAAATGTGTAATATTGGTGGTGGTTGGCTAGCATAAAATGTGATGGCTTCATTAATATGTTGATGCATTAATAAAACTACGGGCGCAACAGATAAGCGACGCCCCGTGATTGCCACATTATGCATCCAACATAAACGTAAACGAGCGCGCCAGCAAGCGATAACGCTCTACTTCTCCAACATTTAATAATATTTCTGAATGCGTGTGTTCTTCTTTCTAGGTGAAGTTGTGTTCGTACGCTGCGAGGCAGAAGCTCTCCGCAAGAATCTCAGCTATAGATGTCAGGGCCATGGTGTGGTTGGATTATTCACGCGATGGTCAGCATTATCGGCGCCGCATTGTCACGGCAAGTGGGTGCGCGAACCACAACAGCACCAGCAGCAACCGAATGAGGATGAAATGCAGATGCGGAAGACTTGCGAAACGGACGCCGCCTTCATCTTCGTCTAACAACACGAACAATAATAATCCGCTCGGCGACCGACACGTTTCATCAGCGACGGCGTATTTTGCGTTTGATTTCTATTAGAAATGGATATAATTAGACTGATACCTTTGCATTTATATGTTTGATCGATTGAACCAACTCTTCTTACTCTCTCAATTATCATCCATTCTTCTTTTTTGTATTGAATTGTTTGTTTGTTGAATTGCGTTTTTCTATTTCTTTTTTGTTTTAATAACAAGACTATTATATTATTATGAATTGAGACATATGAACGATGACATTGTAGATGCGTTTTTTACTAACTAACCTATATAGTAAGTGTATATACCAATTTTAAAAATAATGATACGTAGTAGTTTATAATTTATATATTTTGTCAAAAACATATCATGAAGAAACCAAATTGTTAAATTAATAAACAGTAACAGTTTAATTCAAAAACCCACATCGAGTTGTATCTTTTTTCACCTTTGCATTCTCCTTTCCTAAATTTTCCTACCCTCTGCGCTCAGATATTCGCCTAATACTTTCCACAAATTAATAACCAAAATTTGGAAAATCGGGTTAAGAAAATTTTAAAATTTTAATTTTTTTAATTTGAGGAAAGTATTATGTGAATATCAGAGCGTAGAGGGTAGGGAATTTCCGCAAACCCTTTGCAATGGCAGCACCTTCAATTAACATTTTAATTTTTTTGAGCGCGATTTTACGAATTTTGGTTATTAATTTGAGGAAAGTATTAGGCGAATATCTGAGCATAGAGGGTATGGAAATTTTAGTTCAGCAAATTTCCGCATACCGCATTTGATGGCAGCACCATCGCTTAAAAATTTTAAAATATTAGTGCGAAGTTTTCCAAATTTTAATTGGAAATTTGTGTAAAGTATTAGGCAAATATCGGAGCGTAGAGGGTATGGAATTTTAGTTCAGCAAAATTCCGCATACCGCATTTGATGGCAGCACCATCGCTTAAAAATTTCAAA
>JARJDW010002632.1:0-25889 GCA_030264715.1 Adinopsis sp. GC000173
GAGTTTTCTCGGAATATTGTATGGTCTGCAAAATGTTGGCTGTCAAAATTTGTTATTTAAATTGCAAATGCTAACAAAATAATATAATGTTAATTGGTGAAAAGGGAGTTCTTTTGGTAATTTAGTCACAAAAACATAATTCTTTAGCAAGTAATATGTATTTAACGCAATCACCATGATCAACATATTACATGTTGAAAGAAGCACACTAATGAGATTTGCGCTTTCAATTCAACTTTTAGAAATGATTACAAGATTATACAATCAAAAACATATTCATTTCATTCCCCAGAACTCGACAGCAATAGCCGAAATTTCCAACCAAGCAGAATCACCAAATATATTATTAAATTATTTGTGATATTTGGATATTGGAAATTGTATACAAAGTTGCCTGTAGCAAGTAAATGAAATAAAATTTTGAAAAATCAAATTAGATTGTTTCGCAATTATTATTAATAATAAATAATATGTTATCAAACAGTTTTCTTTATAAATATGATTTATTAGTGAATTATTATAAACAGAATAATGGTTTTAGGTACGTAAGTGCACAATACTGGCAAGAAAGGCAGATTTAAAATAAGAAATAATTCTACTCGCACTTGCGTCTAAAACAATTATCCTGTAGAGAGCCTGTCAGCGTGACCCGGAAGGCACCAACGTGGAGGTCAGCTCTCATCGCCTTCCAAAATCCAGACCCCCGATTCATTCTTGATTCAATTATTCTTAGTACTTTGTGAATATGGTGAATATGCAATTTATAATCAATACTAGGCAACAATATTTACTTGTTAATATTTGCCTCTTCACTTGTCCACTTGCTGTCGAATGTTGTTTCTCTTTTCAAATAGTTAACAAAGTATTAATCTAAAATTCTACGTAATAGAATTAAATTACTAAATCCTGTTTAATAAATTTACTTGATTTAACATTGAGACAATTGTTATTCTCCAAATTCGAATTTTATCGTACAGCGCTATCTTCGAAACAATAGCTGGACTAACCACAATATTCTATGTTGGTGAAGAACCAAACTAAAATTCTAGCTCATAGTTAATTTTTGAATTACAAATTTTCATAGACTAAATTTCGAAAATGCAAAGCAAATGAGAATGAAATTAGCAGTAAAAATATATTTATTCATGGTCACTACAATAATAAAATATTTGCCTATTGGAACAATAATTTATAAATATATCGTATAAATAAGTAACATTAATTATATCACTTTGCTGTACAGAATATGTGTATTTAATATTATGTGGCTCGTCACATTTATAATACACCTTTATAAAATATTAAAGCAATTTTGGATTTGATATAATACAACATGAATGTCAACATGTTCATTTTGCCCTTAATTAGTTACTGCAATTAGTCATTTTACAGTGATACAAGAATCCTAACCTAATAATTGGTTCATAAAAGCATCACAGTATCTTTTTATACCTCGTGTAAATGAAACCTAAACATTAGTACCATGTATAATAATCATCATTTCGAAATAATTATAATGTAAACAAGTATCTTACATTTTTCTTTTAATAACAAAGTAATTAAATCGGTTTGTAAATATTTACAATACTTACCTAAATTAAAACATTTGCTAAGAATCAACTAATAATGTTAAATAAACGGCTTGTCAGTTAATGTTACTCAGTCTTTGTGATCGAGACCAGGTCTGTTCTCTTGCGCTAGCAAATGCCACATAAAATAGATTTGTCCCAATGTTGATACCCGCTGCTAAATAGAATACCATCCGCCACTGACCCAACGTTTCCTATAAAACAAATTAGTTCCTTACATACAAACATTTCATCGAAAATTTCATTGGAAGTAAGTCACCTGTCCTTCAGTTATCATTCCAACCACATATGGAGCAATAAAACCGCACATGTTTGCGGCTGCATTCGTAATACCATACATAGTGCCGGCATACTTTGGACTTAAAGCGATATGATTCATTTGATTGCCGGCATAAACAGCGCCAGCGAATGCACCCGGCACAGCAAGCATAATTTGTGCACCTAATCGATTGCAGCCTAACCAGGCGACGCCAAGCAAGCCCAACGATGGAATAATTGAACTAATTGAATTGAACAGCTTGTAGGACGTTGATAATGATATATAGCCTTTGCATAAGAGCCAATCGGCGAATATACTCGTCATTATTCCAAGCCACCAGCTGGTTAAGTACGGTAGTGCTGATAAAACAGCATTCTAAAAAAATGCAACAACGACGCATAAAAAACAGATTAAATTCCTGCTAAATGGCAGTTAACAAATACCTGCTGTATATTAAAATGTAAAATATTCGACATGTATGTCGGTAATTCGGTTAATTGTGTATAAAATTGCCATGATTGGCCGCATTGTGTCACTAAAATAGCCCATAACGGTAAGCATGTTGCCATCTTCAACCATGGAATTGGAGATTTGTCATCGTCATCCTAATAAAAAAAGACAAAGCAATTAATCATTAATAGAAACAAAAAGTTTGAGATAAAACAAACCGTGGGTCCTATGCTAGCCATGATAAACGCCTGCTCTTGTCGGCAAATTCGAGGATGTACAGCAGGCGTATCATACACCAAAAATATCCAAAACACAAACCATATCAATCCAATTATGCCAAATATATAGAAAGCCAACGGCCATCCGCCCATAAAATCTACAGAGCACAAGTATCCTGAGAGTGGTAACGAAACGACCGTTCCAAAATTAGCACCTAAATGAAATACAAATGGAAATTAGAATTATGCGAAGATAGGAATAAATTTTCTACGCACCGGCGTAAACATATGCGGCAAATTTACTTCGCTCCAACGGCGGTATCCATCTAGCGAGCATCGCGTGCATCGCTGGAAACGTAACACCCTTGAACGTAACAAACATTGAATCAATTTGCACAAATTTTTGATAAAGCAGCAATTTTTTTCGTTACCTCGCCCATGCCTTCTAATATGCGAACGATAATGAATAATGGAAAATTTATTTGTGCCGCAATTGGACTGAGTAGCGTAAACACTGCCGTCATCAGCACGCCCAAGCCGAACACTTTCTTGCCGCCGAATAGCTCGGCAAAACGGCCTCCTGGTACTTGCGTCAAAACGTATCCGTAGAAGAATGAGCCCAATACGATACCTCGCGTTGCTTCATCCCAAGCAAACTCCCCATCTTTCTAAAATCACACAATAATATTAAAAAAACAGAAAAATGAAATAAAAACGCAACTATGCAAACCGTGGGAGTTGTTTTATTATTATATGGCGGCAGGGGGCAATGGTCATATGTGTTGTTGATGCTCGGTTCTGGAAATGCTGTATTATTTACCATAGCGACTATTGCCACCGATAGATTCACTCGCATCGCATAGACGTTGGCAAAGCCCAAAAATCCCATAATACCCAATACATGGCGCGCCTTCAAGCATTCTTTCGTGTCGTCAACTAAAACAAAAATAAAAGTATTTTTAATGGTGTGAGATAGCATCAAAACAACGCCATGAAATGAAAGGTGATCGAAAGTGGAAATTTACCATACGATCCGTAGACGGTAATATCCTTATCCGTTTCCTTAAACTTGCCAGGTACGATGGATGCAATTTTAGCACCCTTTATCAACATTGTTACACTTAATTACACATTAATAAATTTTTTTTGTCAGGCTTGCACCAACCGACGAATCTGCCAACGTTGCATTTAAAAACAATGTGAAATCTCCAAGGACGTGTACGTTTTATTGCAATGCATGTTGTGATTGTTAAAAAATTGTTTTACGATATGTATTAGCGCAAGTAAACGCTACTATTTTCTTCAATAAAAATTTTAACAAATGTAAGGTGTAATACTATATATGTAAGTACATACTCTACTGGCGGACGACGCGCTTTATCAACAAATGTAAAAAAGGTGCTTCGCTAATTTACATAAATAATCATTTTTTATTTCGCTTTAGTGTTAACGCCTTGTTTTTTGTTGAAACACATGTTAATTTATTTACCTTCTGGTGGAATAATTTTCGTCAGCTCATCCTCGTCCTCGTCTTCCTCATCATCGTCCTCCTCCTCTTCAACATTCTGGCAGGTGGTGATAGCGTAATCATCACTGTCTCTTAGCATCATAAAAATTGGAAAATTCGATAGATTTCTCTTAATAAAATTGCACTTGTACGAGTAGATTGTGTAGATTTCTAAGCGGACAAAGCCTATAATTAGGTTTAATTACTCATCGTCGTTCAATAATAAAAATATTGATAAGAATTAAATAACGCGGAAGAGCTGTCTGACTTAATACTTATTGTAAATAATTATAACAAATGTGTCAAAAGTCACTGATAACAAAGATTTTGATTAAACTAGTCAGCTGACTCATTGACAGATGGATGAAAACAATAAGAATTTGACAGCGCCATGCCACATTTGGGGTCATTTATTTATGTTAGGTTGGTAGCGGTAGTAGTAGTAGAAGCGCGCGATTATTTGAATTTGATAAAAGTATTAATACTCACATTAACAGATACTGTTAGTAAACGATGGACCATTCCTTAAAAATAGAAAAAATAATGTGGTAAATCAGCAAAAATAAATCGCTTGTTATGAAAAACTAATATTTGTTTTCATATAGTGTATGTATAGTACAATGGAAAAAAATTACAATCATACAAATAATTCAATTTTTTTTAAACAAAAAAAAAAACTAACAAATCTAATCACAGTGTATATTCTAAACAAGAAAAGAAAAACGAAGTGATATAAACATGAAAAATAGCGCGCAATGCAATTTGTACATATTAACATTAATTAAAGGGTTGTTATATGTATGTAATATTCTATTTACAGTTTGAAAGAAACAAAAATTTGCAAAAACATATTATTCCCCGACAACAATTTATACAAATTGCTAATTAGCAATCATTTATAAATAAATTTGTTTTGCGTTCACCTGTCCCTGTAATAGAAATTTACAATATTCACAATGTTTTTTTATCTTACAAATAAATTAAATACTTTTTTTGTTTAATTTTATATTTTACTTGCAAAAAAGGTACTTTCTACCTATATTTTAATATATCCATATAATTATTAAATCTTATATAAGAGCTTTTTAGTATTAATAATTATCAATTTATAATATAGTAAACAAAGATTTTTATAAGGTCCCTATTAGAAATTCTTATTATCAGTCCTTAACAATATTTATGATCAACAAACAAAATTAATAATTTCCTTTAAATGTAGTAAATTTTTTGTTATCATTTTTTACATTCATATTTCGAAAATATTAATCATGCCAGCACAGCCTCAATACTAAAACATATAAATATTATTGTATCCATTAATAGTAGTCATTTTTATATAAAAAATACATTCAAATTCGACTTATATCATATATGCAATGTATATCTTCTATATATATCATCATCTTTTTTTTATATACACAAAAATTGCAGTAGTAATCGCGGTGATTTGAAAGAGAAATTGTTTAATTGTGTTTACCTACGCATTGTACCATTTAATGGTTGCATTAGACCGCCATTAATATAGCCATAGGTGGTGTACATAGTATTTTGTTGAGCGGCACGCTGGATCGCAGCCTGATCTGGATATTGCGTTTGTGTCATGTTCATCACACCCATTTGCATTGGAATCTGCGTATTGTTGATAAAGCCTGTATTTGCAATATACCCTGTTACCGATGGCGTCTGCTGTGCGGCCATACGATACCCGTTCAGATTATACTGTGCCATTATATTCATATTCGGATTCAGTCCGACGTTTGGACTAACGCGACTTGTCGAACTTTGCATATGTTGTACTGCAACGTTCGCCGCTGAATTGCGCGATGTGCGTCCGAGATTTTGGCCCATCGGCGGTGTGACGGTGCCGCCCAGCTGATTCACGTTCATGTTCGTCTGATAGTACTTGTGATAACCTAGGACCTGCGATTGAAGATTGGGAATACCTGACGGCGGCGTTGGTAGATTACGTTGCGCATTTTGGAGCATTTGATGGGGCGGCGGCGGCGTCATCGTGGCATGATGCGGGGGAGGTGGTGTGAGCGTCATTGCGGTGGGCGGTGGCGGTGTCATTGTGTTGCAAGAAGCTGGAGGGATCATTTCAAGTCCATTGGTTAATTGCTGGAGTTTGGCGAGACTACAACTGCTGTTACCTTGATTTTGTGCGTTGTTCGTCGGTAAGGCTGTTGAGGTGGGGGTTGGCGTCGGCGTCGGTACCGGTGTGTGTGAATGAGGATGCGGATTCGTCGCCTGGATGTAAAAGTTTGTGCTGCCCGATGTGACAGCGCACGCAGGTGACTGGCCCAACTTTTGATGGGCTAGCGTACCTTGCGGCGTTGACATACGATGCTGAATCACCGTTGTCATCGTCGGTACCGTCACATAACTGCTACCAGCTTGAGCCGAGAATGCTTGTGAGCTGACGGCCATTTGCGGCACAGGAATATAATTGCCCTGACTGATCACCGAATGGTGATGGTGATGTGGATGTTGATGCATTGTAGGCGTCGGAGGTAATTGGTGATGGTGGCCATAGCTTTGATGCATCGCCACTTGATGCTGCAAATGCGCTTGCATTTGCTGCGATGAATGATTATGCTGCTGTACTGGATTTAATTGATGGCCTTGGTGATGTGGTTGCGTTGGGCTAGGCTGCAAATGCTGTTGCGTCTGTACCGGTGGAGTAGATCGCTGTCTTTGCTGAACCTAAAAATAAAGCAACAACAATTATTAATGATTGGCATTTAAAGAAAACTACAATAAATTACTTGTTGCACGTGTTGGGGTGTTGGTGGTGTGCTGCGCATATTATGCTGCTTACTCGATGGCGTACTGCTTCTATTTCGCTGTTGCTGCAATTGTCGCTTGCTTTGCATCGCCACGCTAGGACTTGATGTAGGAACGGATGTTTGCACTTGTTGCGTATGCTGAGAGAGCATATTAGTTTGCAGATTATGCTGCACGCTACAATCGTACGTGGGCGTTGGATTGTTTGCCTGACTGTGTGGAGGTAGATTGGATGGCGGACGCACCGGTTCGACAGAGTTCTGTGATGCCATATCGCTCGATATCGATGCGGGCGATTCTAATCCTAATTGACTTACATCTAAATCACATTGCCCATAGTGTAAACTGTGCACCGAATTTGTGGTGCTGTCAGGCGTGTAAACGCCCATCGATATCTCCTGCGACTGCTTCATTGTGTTCTGCATCTGATTTGCACCCTCATTCGTTTCACCTTCGACGATTTCTTTAATCTTTGCCTTTTCGTTCTTCTCAATACACTTACTCTCATCCGACTTCTTATGCTTGTCTTCCTTCTTCGGTGATTTCGTTTTTGTAGTGGATTGTTTCGATTCGTGTCGGTGTGGTTGCTTCTGCGCCATCGGTTTTTCCTTCTCAGTGGTGGTTGGAGCCGTCGTCGTGGTTGAATGTTTAGGAAGTTCAAGTGGAGGGAATTGCAGAGGCATTGGATATTGATACAGGCTGCGTTCAAAAGTGCGCTCAAAAGCTAAACGCTCCCAATGCCATTGATTGTATTGCGATTGGGTCATTTGATAGTTGGATGGTGGCATTGCATATTCTGGATTCGGCACCAATTTATCGCTTTCTATATGTGGAGGCGGTTTTGGTTTAATATCCTCCGGCTTCGGATAGCGCTTATCTGCACCCTCAGCATGTCGCTCACGATGTTTTTCTTGCTTCGCACGTGTATCATCCTTCGGCTTGGGATCAGACTTGTTATCAACTTTGACATCCTTTGACTTTTTAGGTGGCTCAACTGGGTATCTTGTATTATCTTGCAACTGTTGTTTACTATCACCAATGTTATTCATCACCTTATTATTAGCAACACTGTTTTCAGGCATGGGCGGCATCGTTGATGATGTTGGTTTAGTAGCGTGTGGTTTTTGCTCATTGCCCACAGGTTTGAGTTCGTCTTTCACTGGTCGTTCTTGTTTCGGCGGTGCGTAATTAGCCTTATTAGCTTCCGCTTGCTTCAAATCATGATGATATTTGTTCATACCCTGCTGGTAGAGATGATACATTTGCTCCTGCTGTTGCGTGTACTCATACTGCTTATTCATCAACTCCTTTTGTTTCAAATAGGCGGCTTGCTGATCAGCGGCAGCAGCAGTTGCAACAACGCCCGCTTGTGGTGGTTTTTGCATTTGCTGATTGTATTGCTGCTCGTTTGATTGTTGCTTATTCACAGGCAGTGGCGGTTCAATTATCGGTTGTTGCTGTTGTTGTTGTTGTTGATGATGATGTTGATGATGATGTTGCTGCTGCTGCTGCTGCTGATGTTGTTGCTGATGTTGCTGCTGCTGATGTTGTTGCTGCTGCTGCTGCTGTTGTGGCTGTTGTTGTTGCTGCTGCTCTTTAACTTCTTGTTTAATGACTTCAGCTTTAATGTCTGATTTTGTTACTGGTGCAACGTTTTGTTTTGATTCAGCATCTTTTGTCGGAGTTGGCTGCTTTGGAATGTCAACACTACCACTTATACATGATTCAACTGGCTTAATGTCATTAGGCTGCTCAACATGTTGTTTAACTGTTCCCATCGATTCAATTTGTTTCGCCCCTTCTGTCTCTTGCTTTGTCGCCTCTTTCGTTGATTGCTCAACGACTTGTTGGTCCTTAATCGGTTGCGCTATACTGATGGGCTGCTTCGCTTCCTCCTCCTTATTATTACAGATCATTGAATTATTATCCGATTTTATTTCAGGCTGTGGTGGCGCTATTAACTTTTCCTCCGTTTTCGCATCCTGTTCGACTGAATTTTTAATCTCATTATTCACTGGTGGTGGTTTTTGTGCAGATTCGTGCTCGTTACCGCTGTTGTTTACAGGTGGTTGTACATCAACAGATGCTTCGTCCTTGTTATTATGTTCTGCGCTTTGCGGCGGTGTGGTAACATCTGCTTTTTGCTCGGTGGGTGAAATAATTTCCATTTCAACCTCGTTATTACTACTTTTAACGCAACTGGAAGTAATAATATCGTTACTCTCTGTAATCTTCTCATCCTTCTCGGATGGTGGTAGCGGTGATTTATCCATCAGACTTTCCTCTCTTATTCTAATGCTTTGCGTTTTGATCGGCGCGTCATGAATAATTTCCTCAATTTCCATATTGTCGCTCTTCTTCTCGTCGTGCGAAGGACTTAAAATGCCGCTTTGCTTCGTTATCTCCATAATTTCCTCGGCGGAAATCGTTTTGATTTTCTGCCCGTCGATTTCCGTCTCCGATTCGGAAGTGCTGGAGAATTCATTGTGCAATATGATCGGCGGTCTTTCAACCTGCAACACATTGTTGTTCTCCTTTTCTTTCTCCTGCTTCGGCAATTTGTACTTTGGCGATGTGCTCAATTCCACCGAACGCTTTGTTACAAACTCATCAACATCTTCCATTTCGTCATCGGCCTCCGCTGACGAATCCTCCTCGCAAGATGTTCGCTTATTACGCTTCGCTTTCTCATCTTTAACTTTCTTCAGTTTTGATGAATCCGCTTTAAGTTCGAGTAGCGACTTGGCCTCTTCATCGGACTTCTCAGACAGCAACGATTCACTCTCACTTTGCAGGATCGGTTTCGGCTTGGGCTCCACTACAGACTTCGGTTTCGGTTTGCGTCGTCGTGACCAGCCGGTGGCTTTACGTCGATGAGAGCGGGCACCACGACTACGTTTCGCTGGTTGAGTGCTTGGCGTCGTTTGCACAGGAGTTTCTTCATCTTTATCGATGGATTTTTCAACCTTTGCTGGTACGGATGCAGGTTCTTCCGGTTCCGGTTCTACACTGGCCGGCTCCTTCTTAGCAATAGTTGTAGTCGTTGCTTCATCCGCTGATTTTTCTTCTTCCTCCTTCTTCACCTCCAGCTTCTTAGCACGACGCTGTGACCATCGCTGGCCCTTCTCCTTTTGCACAACGCGACGTGGACGCGTCGGTGTTGTAACCGGTTCCTCCTTAATAGCAGCCACTTTTTCAACGATCTCGTGCACTTTAGCCTTCTTCTTCTCATTGCCGCTATCGTTGTTGATGCTTTCATTGCGCTTACGTTTCGGCTCCTTCTTCGGCGGTTCACCGAACGTAGTCTCGTTAAACTTACTAGGCCGCGTCCGTTTACGTCCGGACGATGTGGTTTCGACTTCTTGTGCAGCTTGCGCCTCCTCCTCGGCGGCTGGTGTGGCCGCCTCGATGGTAGTCTCAGCTGCCGTAACTTTAGGCACTTTTGGCGTTTTAGGAACCGCATTTATCGTACGACGCTTCTTGCCGCGCTTCACCTTCACGCCGGTCTGCGTCTCAATGATAATCTTTTCGGGTTGCGGCACAACGATATCGGCCGTTTCCAATTGACTAGAATCGCGTTCGCTGTCCGACTTGTCTTCACGGAATGGATTCACCGTCGGTGTGAGCAGCGGTGTCCAGCGCAAACATTCCGGATCAATTTTGATGCGCGTCCTCGACTTGGCCACACGCTCCGCGTACGTGTCCACCTTCTTCCAATCGATGCACACGTACGCTTGTGTGACACCATCATCGACCGATTTATAGCGCATAAAATTTAATAGTTGCAGTGCGGTCGCAATGTCATGGCAATACATGCCAGTGTCTTTGCTGATTGTTGTCAACTTGACACTGTCCATGCTACGATGCTGGTGGAGATAATCGAGAACGACGGATTTCCAATACGCATGGTATGAGACGCGACCCAAGTCGGAGAGTGGCTTTTCTGGCGTGCCGGGTTGGCCTTCTTCTTTCGATAACAGATAACCTATAAATACGATAAATGTGAATTAGTTGATGAAGCAATGAAAACTCTGCAAAAAACTCACTAAAATCAATTAAGAAGCGACCGAAACCTTGCCGCTGATACTGTGGCATTGTCATAATGCACGACACGTTGTATTTCTGCTGGCAATGTTTCTCCTTGCTAAAATAACCAACCAAATGACAACCCTTTTTGTCGTTTTTGGTTAATACGTAAAATAAAAATGGTTCAACATCATAGTAAAGCGTTTTGTGGTCGAGAAATAGCTTCGCCAACAAACACAAATTCTGACAGTAAATCTTATTAACATTCCCGTCAACTTCAAACACCGATATATCCTCGCATCGATAGATTTCGGTAGCGGGTGGATGTCGCCACGTACACTTATCCTGATGCCGTTCGAGCACCGCTTTGCTCTTCGTATACTTCAAACAGAACTCGCAGAGGAAGAGTTTCGGTAGGCGAGCGTACTCCTGTGGAAACGGACTCGAATACCACGTTTCAATCTCGTACTTGCCGAACTCGATCGCGGCCGGATTACGACCCTGCACCGCCATGATTTGCGATGGGCTCGTCAACAGTAGGCCGTTCTTCTCATTTTGCACTTGTTCATTCGTGGTGGCATTTGCTACCTCGCGCGTCTCCTTAAACAGCTCAACGTCCTTGTGTGTAACGCCTGGCGGTAATTGGGGCTTTGCCTCCACACCTGCAAGAAGAATTGCACAGATCGTTAAAGATGATGCGCGTCATCAAAGCTATTTAATTTGATTATTATTAATTCACGTACAAAATAATTATAATACAAGTGCGCGCGCCTTAAACCTTAATAAAAGCAGAATGTTTTGTTTTATCCATTTACCTTCTACCAACAGCTTCATCGAAAATTTACATGCAAAACCTAATAATTAAACATTTTGTAAAATTGCAATCAATCATTTTTTTGTTTGTTTGTTGCTAATTTATAAATATTCTATTTATAATAAAATTTTGTTGTTGTAGTTGTTAATACAATGGATAAAGTGTAGTAATAAAAATATAAAAAGCGGATTATCCTTATTGCCAGCCAATCAGACAAGGTAAGTTAAGTGTATAAAGGTGCAAGCAGATCAACTAAAAAATAATTATAATAATAATAATAATAATATAAATAAATTAATTAATGATATAAATTTTTGGCACATCAATGTGTCTCAGGTCGCATCAAAGCATTGTGATTGAGTTGCCAAAAATATATAGATATGTGTAATAATCTGATATTTTATTGTACTCTGTACTACCACACCAAGTTACATGCGAGGAGGAAAAATTATATTAATTATATTAAATTAAAAAAAAAAATAAAAAATAACAATAAATAAGTAAAGAAAGCTGATAATTATTGGATGAAAATTAAATTAAAAAATAAAAATAAAATAAAAACTGTAGTATTTGTATTGTATTTTGTAATATTTTATGAATTATTATGTCCTCTGCTGGCATAACAAGTAATTAGTTTTGTAAGCAAAGTCAATCTGTGTGTGTTGGTGTTGTTGTTGTTGTAAATTGTAAAAAATAAAAGTAAGTAACTATTTATAATACAAATTTTGTTGTTTTGTGATGATAAAAATAAAAATTAAAAGGATCTTGCATGATATTAGGAATAAAATGATTGTTAAATAAATTAATTAATTAATTAAAATAAAGAGAAATTAAATAAATGGTTGTGGTGTTCTGTTTTGTTCCGGTGGTAAAATTCTTACCCGTCTGATTGGTGGCAAGCGGCAGCACCGACAACGGTGTCATAATCTGAGTGGCTGCTTCGGCATTTAAGTTTCGCTTTTTCGTCGCACGTTTCTCGTCTTCGATAACCTGTTTGAATGCGCCAACCCCAAACGCCGCAGCAGCAGCAGCCGCAACGCCGCAATCAACAGTACTGCTTTGTTGCTGCTGCTGTTGTTTGCTGCTGTTAATCAGCTTCCTGCGTTCGTGCTCATGCCGTTTCGAATTCACCGCCGTCTTTACTAAATTTGAAGGCGACAAATTACTATTGCTATGGGAATTGGATGTGGAGAAATCGTCAAGATGGGATGATGGGGATTTCGGTAATTGCATGATCGCGCCGACCGCCGAATTGTTGTGATGATTGCCGGTTGCGTAACTGCTGCCGGGTGATGATGCTGGTGATGGTATCAATGATTCGCTGCTCGTCGCCTTGCACGTCGTCGCATTACTATCCTTTTTCCGTCGATGGCCTGGTGTGTAATTCGGTGCACTGCTACCGGTTGAATTTCGCGCCCGGCCTTCAGCAGGCATTGCAAATAAATGCGATAGGCCATCAAACAAACCACGTAGCTGACTGTTGTTATTATTACTATTACTATTATTATTATTATTATTGTTGTTGTTATTGAAAGCACTATTATTATTGCTACTTTTTGACGATGAAGACGTCTTTTTATCATCCATGATTGGCTCATCCATGAATGAAGCGAATGTCAACGGCTTTTTTTGCATGTTCTTCGCTTGTGCTGCGGCAGCAGCAAAACCCCAAATCGATGAAGTATCAGCTTCAATACCGCCAACTGAACCAAATGTTTTTTTATTATTGCTTGCTGCGGTTGGTGTGGTTGTTGATGATGTGCTTGTTGGCGTGTTTTTGCTACTATTTCTTTGTTTAACAGTCGCTGATTGCTTTTTGTTGGATGATGTTGAGGGTGGTTTTGGTGGTGGTGGCGGTGGTCTAGATACCTCAGACGATGCATCCGAATCGGATTCGGAGCTGCTGCTGCTATTGCTCGTACATTCCGACTCGCTCGATGAGGACGACTTGGAATCGTCGTCGTTCTCCTCATCATCATCATCGTCCGATGACGACGACGACGAGCTGAGCGCTTTGACGGGAGGACGTTTAGTAGTACGGTTCGACGATTTATTGCTGTTTGTGGTAGCAGCAGGAGCTGTTTTAGTGTGATTTGCTGTTTGATTGGCATTTTTCGCATGCTTCTTTTTGTCGGCGTTAAATACAGAGGAACGAAAAAATTTCTGTTTCTCTTTTGACATGCGATCCGAGGTATTTAAACGTGGATTTTGATCAGCGATCTGACAGTTATTGCTAGTGGAAGTGGTGGTTGTGGTGGTGGAGGTATTTAAGGATGATGTGGTGTTGTGGGTGTTGGTAGTGGTGGTGGGATGTGATTGAGCTTTTTTAGAGATAACGGGTTTTGGCGTACCCTCATTGTCGGTGGTATCACTCTCACTCAGATCCACATTGTGATTCGTCACGGGGATCCGCTTGCGGGCGCTGTTTTTAATCGACGGCGTTGTGGTCGTGGACGTGATTCGGCTTGTGGTGGGAGTTGATGTTGCATCTTTCTGACTTCTGAGACCACGACGATACAAACACAAATATGTTTATGATGAGCGTTCGAATGAAGTAGAAAGAACACTTACCTGTTGCTGCCGTTATTCTTAATTTTCTCACGGACCTTATCAATTTTTTTACGCACCGAACTACGCGCCTCTACCTTCTTCGACTTGCTGTTGTCGTGATGCTCCAGGCAATGCCTACATCGCCACGGACATTTCGGTTTCTTTTCGGCGGGTGGATCCAAACAGTCCATGTGATAGTTACGCTCGCATTTGCAACAACACAACAAGCATGTCGAGACATCACTATTACCTGTAATGAATATGCAAATCGTGTACACATCAAAATCAACACTTTTCATTCACATTCAAAGCAGCTTAATTACTAATTCAGAACGATAAAAACAAAATAAGATAAAAGAAAATAAAAAGTTACTAACCATTAAATTTGGCATTGCGTGTTAATTGTTTAATTTTCTTACCACATGCTTCACACGTGCGGCACTCCTCGCAGAACCAGCGGCCGCCTTTAGCGAGTAGGAGGGCGAGTTCAGCGCCAGCATTCACGCACGATAGATGCACGCACGCCCCGCACTCCGAACACGCGCTCAACGCCTCATAGACGCCGTGCTTGTTCTTCGATTCGGTGCCGAGACACTCGGCGCATATTTGCAATGCCCCCGCCGACGTCGCTGTGCATATGGTGGAGGTGGCGGTCGTCGGCGTGCCGTTCGCATTATTCGTCGGCGTCGATGGGGTTGCGGTCGTGGATGGCGTGGAGGGTGACGACAGTCCCTATATATATATACAAAATTAACCGGTGGTTAATAAATGAATTGTTGGCCTAGTCACACAAAAAGGAATCAAATTAACTAAACATCCCGTGTGTATTGTTTTGAAAACAAACATAGCCTTGAATTTTCATTTTTTTTTTTTTTTTTTGGTTAGGTAATTGTCTAAGTTCAATCACTTTTATACTCGTTGCTGCTTTATACAGAGAGAATATATTTCTCGCTGGTCCGAACAATGTTTTCAAGGATACTCAATGATATTATTAATCATTTCACAAGAAATGCGCGCGCTGCTATCTATTATGTACACGTTTATTAAATAGCAGAAATTAACATATTTATAACTTCCTTGAATGTAATAATAATTGCTTTAACATACTTATTAGTTAATTGTGCATATGTACAGTCTGAAGAAGATAAATATGTTCTATGCTAACACGAACACGAAAATAAAGGAAGGAGAGAGAAGAATATGCATATTTATATATGTAAAAAAAACGTTTTTAACACATGGCGCATTAAATAAGTTGTTTTTTAAACAAGCTAAGCGAAGCGTGTGTGACTCATACGCCCATCCAAAATAATTACACAGAAAAACCGTCAACGTCGTCATCGTCGTCGTCTTATTCATTCATAATACATGTACATTTAAGACGATGACAACAGCAACAACGTCTGGTTGCTAAATACTTAGCGATTTTTATTGCGCTCGCACACCTTCTCTTTACATTGGTGCTGCTGCTGCTGCTGCTGCTTGCGCTACGTCGTCGCTTCAATAGAAAATAATCGTACACATATACTTGCTGTATTTATAAAACCTCAATTAGTAAGACATTTTATTTATGAAAAACTGGTTTTATAACAAGCCGTAAGAATTTATATCTCTTATGGTAAACGAATAATGTTATTTTGAAAAGACATATGCTGCATGCGTACGGGGTGCCCTTTTAACGCTCCAAAGGTGAATTAATTAAAAATGTAAATGCGGTGAAAAATATGAAGGGGGATTGCTTTTAATAGTGTTTGGATAGATGGCATTAAATATGTATTTTATGTAGTACTTACATTATCGCTGTCCGTTTTCGCGCTAAGACAACTATGATTCTTCTTCTCGGCGATGCGCTTCCTCGCGTTCGGACTAGACTGATTGTAATTGTATTTGTAGTTTTTGCCATCCTGCAGGATAAAACCGCGCGTCACCGCTCGCTTGGTGGCCATACGCAGGCACGTTTTCAGATCGGCATCCTGACTTTCGACCACCGTGTGCGATTGTCGTATGTATTTCTCGATAGATTTCAGCGTTGAGCCGTCACGTTCGCCCAATTCGCGCACCGCTTTCATCACCACCTTACTCAGATCGGCACCTTTCGATACGTTCAATGTCCGATTCTGTAGCCCGCCCGGATCCTTATACGAGCTCTGTCCCTTGTTGAACACTTTCAGTACGTCGCCGAGCTTCACCGCCTGCTCCAGGTGCTCGGCGACGACATCCTCGTGGTAGTTGTGATGCTGACGAATCGCATGGCATATTCGTTCGACGCTCGGTCGTTGTTTTTGCGAACGAATTTTTCGAATTGCATCGAGGATCCACTTCGACCAGACCGTCTGCGAGACGTCTTCGGGCTCACACATGTTGCTCTATGAAAATGTGATATACGAATAAAAAAACAATCGAAATGAAGCATTGTTGTAAAACGATTCGATTTTATTTGTTAATAAATTTATTGAGCGCAAAGCGAACAAGTTCAACCTAGTTGCAAGACCCGACGGTAGCCATCTTGGGCGAGGATAAATTACGCATTTTTCGTGTAAAATCAGCCGAATTTGCTCGTTTAAAATGTATTAAAACCTTCTCGCAGGTGGAATAAAGCTATTTAGACATGCAATAAGCAAACATCTACTCACATTATCCTAGAATCACGATTATTAAATTGACAACGGGTTTCTATTGAGGCAACGGACGAATCGTAGATCCGGCGGCTGGTGCTAGAAATGTTACGCAGCACACACTTTGCGTTTCGTTTTCTCTCACCTCTCTGCATACACGACAAACGCTACATTTTTATAAAACGCCTCATATCACTGGGTTATCCGTATATGTATACGAATGCACTTTTCATAAAACGAATGTCACATAATTCATTTTTATATAGACACATCACAACAAAAGGTTATTTGACAAAATGGCTAGAATGGAAGCGCGCGCAATTTCGGCCTGTCAACGACACCCCCTCCCTATAAACAACTTTCTGACATGTTGAGCATTGTTACCACATCTCCAATCAAACATTTATTTTTACACCAAAATGAACGCAATTAATCAATAATGACGTTATTGATTTTTACCAAATTCAATCGATAGTTGTTTTAATTGTAATATTACGTTGGTAAATTGTGAAATACATGCATTCCCATCGATAAAACGCCGCCAATTTTTGGCGCTCATTTTATCGCTACAATTAAATATCTATTAATGGCAACACTGTAACATAAATTCAAGGTATGTTGATATATACGTACTTCCGTTGTTGTTGATACTTTTTCGCGCAGTGGGATAGAATTGAATTAAATGGAGATCCACTGATTGATTGTATCGACGCGTTCAACGTAATTTTCATTTACATTCTAATTAAACACTTACTTACTCGTTGTATGTACTTATTACCGCATGTCTATTTTAATTGACTGATTTGTATTTATTAATTAATGAAGCGCATGCGTTTATTTAATAATTTATATATTGTGGTCAATGTTTGTCTGTGCCATGTTTGGGAATTTGAATTTTGCAATGATAATGATGGTGGTGGAATGGAGAGGGAATTTATGCAAATATACAAATATTTTTAAGAAATTTGTCTTTGTTTTTATTTGTTTCGACAGAAATAAGTAAAATTTAGAGCACATTGATTAGTCACTAATATCTAAATATATATATATATATATCGATGTAAAATGTAAATTAAAAAAAATATATTTCGAACTTAAACTATAAATAAAAAGTCACGACAATACTTATTAAGTGCTGGTTTATACAATAAACACACGAATCGAGTCGGTAGATGCGGCTGAAAAGTTTTAATGCAACACATGAGCGCATTAAATGAATAAGAAACGTTCGCATCTTGGATTCTATATACCAACATATATTTTATGTGTATATATATAAATTATCGCACAATATTTGAAGACTTAATCTAATCTGGTCACCATTTGGGTGATGATATCAATTTCATGTTAATGTTCAGTAAGGTGCATATCTTCGTGGTGGTGAAGGACCTCTCATTCCCGGCCTAAAACAGTTAAAAAAGAAGAGAAGCAAGAAGCAAAAATTAATAAATAAACAAAAATAAATGCAAATATATATATTTGTGAATTCTAATTACCGTCTATCATCAAATGAATCTCTGCTAAAATCTTCATACATTCTGCTCATTCGTGATCCCTGCATTCCGCTCGGCGGTGGAGACCGGCGACTAAACATCCCATAATCTCCGCCTCTCGCAAATCCCGAATCTCTCATTCCGCCGCCCATTCCGGATGGCGGTCCTCGCAGTCCTATCGATGGCATCGGTGGCAGGGGTTCGCGTCGTGGGGGCAGCGGCGGTGGCAGGAAGTCGCCTCGTCCTCCTCGCATGCCCATCTCACCACGCGGTGGCATCCCCGAATATCTGCGCTCATACAAGTCTCTCGAATCATCAAATCTTCTATCATAGTAACTGTCATACCCATCCTAAATGTTGAAAAAAAAGAGTCAAATCAATTAAATGTGTATTTGGTATTGATTTTTAATTGTACTGCATCTCATACATTGCATAATATATGCAATAATATTGTTAATGCGATTGAAATGATCACAATACGATTGGTTGGTTGGTTGTTTGGTTGGCTAGTTGGTTGGTTGGTGGTTGTTTTGGTGATGGTATTGTTGGATAAGGGAGTAGAGAGATATGGGAGATTGGAAGGGTGGGATTTAATCAACTCACCTGCTCCCTAAATGTATAATCAGCGTATTTAATATTAATATAATTTGGTTATTATTATTGTTATTGTATATAACGAAATGAATGGTAACGAAACGATTTAAATATATATAGAGAGAGATATTGAGAGATCGACATTTAGGTCGCGTTATTAAAATCATAATCATAATTTTGTTGGATTGATTGTAGTAGTAATCATATATATAAATTAATAAATAATAAAAAAAGAGATATATATAAAATGAATAGATATGAACGCGTACCCCAAAGCGACCCATCATCCGGTCGCGAAGAAACGGTGGGGGCGGTGGCGGCGGGTAGGGGTCGCGGCCGAACATGCGGTCTCGAAAGCGATCAGGTCCCATGCCCTTAGGGCATTCTTTAGACCAGTGACCACCGCGTCCGCAGCGATAGCATTGTTCGGGGTCGCCCATTCCCGGTCTCTGACGAACCCGACTAGTAGACACCTGAACCTTCATCGGCTGCCCATCGACAATCGTCCCGTTGAGTTCTTTAATGGCCTCGTTTACGTCACCGGATGATTCGAGGTGCACGAACCCGTAGTTGCGTACGATGTCACATTCCACCACGGTGCCGTACTTTTTGAATAGTTCGCGTATTTGAGGCGCCTTAGTGTTATCAGTAAGGTTTCCCACGAATATCTTTGTAGTCGGAGTTGTAGGGGCTTTGCGACTCTTTGCTGCCTCGCACTTCATCGGCTGCCCATTTAACATGAAGCCGTTCAAATTTTGAATCGCTTCGCGACCCTCCGATTCGTTCTCCATGTGAACGAACCCGTAATTCTTGACGACGTCGCATTCCACCACTTTCCCGTATTTCTCAAACAGTGGTCTTATATCTGTGATCGCTGTTTTCTCCGTGAGGTTTCCGATAAAGATTTTGAACGTGCCCGCACTGCTAAAACCCGGCATGGCTTTGCCTGAAACTCGCATTACATCGTCGTTAACACCAATGATGTGATGTACGAATTAATTTCAAACTCAACGAAAAAAAGGAAAGAGAAATAAAACGCTTGAATTTAGATAAAGTGCATAAATTGGTTTGTTGCGTCGAACGTCGAATCGGCGGCGGATTAATAAAATAGCGGCGAACGTAATAACGACGAAATGCATACAACAGCGGGCAGCGCCAACGCCATGGCGGCGTCCATTTTTTTCAAATATCACTGGTGCAACAACTCAACGCCAACGACGACACAGAAATATCGCTAATAATTCACATTATTAGTACAACAACAATATTTCATTAGAATCATGAAACGAGAGATGTTCAAAAGTCATAGTCAAAATTTCTATAATCGCTTTACCCGCTTACGGATTCGTCTAGCGTTCAAAATGTAAAATTCAAAACGGACATCCATTTTGTTTTGTATCGGTGCCTAAATGCTAGTTTACATACTTACACAATATGAAAAATACAATAAATCAACTTACCTATTTTGTGTATATATGATCAAAATTAATAAAATTGTATAAATTTGACAGTGTTTTATAAAAAAATTAAATGTTGATGCAAGTTTCAACAATATTAAACAACACTCTGCTTGCTTGCAATGTCACGAATGGCGGCGATAATATCATTCAATTATTTATAAAACACGCATGCGTCAAGCGCATTATTGCCAACATGATAAAATGAATTATACCTAGCTACTAATTCTTGCATCCTTTCATCTCTCATACGTCAATATCATTATATTTCATTTCATTTGTCAAATTATTTTCAGTTTTTTAATTAAATATTTATTATTCAGCACTAATTTCAATGCTATCAACTCTTGATTTTATTGTTTTCTCTTAAAAAAAGGATAATTTATGGCCGGGACGCCATTTTGATCATTCAAAGAAAAAGCTCGTTCGAAATTTGCAAGAACAAATAAATAAATAGACAAACACGATAAATATGTTTAAATATATAATATTTAATATCATTTTTCATATACACAAAAACACGTCATCATATTCATACAATTGTGTCAGCCTTCACAAGAAAATTCTACAATTTTTCTTAAAAATATTTTAATTCATCTCTCATCATATCATCCATCACAACATCACATTCATTCCAGTTTTTTTTGTACAGCAACATTTCATATTAATTCATATATTTATATATATATAATATAACAATGTATAATGATTTTTTTTAATATTTAAATATGTATATAAAAGAGAACCAAATGAAAAACATTTTTGGTCCTTTATTTTCAATGGGTTTTCTCTTCTTCAAACTTTATACAAATCAAGGAAAAACAAACAAAAAATAATAATATAATAATAATAATAATAATAATAAACGAGTAAATGCACGAATCATGTCACACGGCCTATATGAAGTAATCCATTAAATTCGTTCAAGAAAACAAACGATAATAATAGTTATTGTGCGATTGCTAACGAGTGGTTTTTCTTGTATTTTTGTATTGTATGTAGTATTGTAGTATTTTTAGGCATTTACACATTACATATATCTCAGAGATTGTCGTTTTATACATATCGAAAAAATAATCAAATCAATTGAATCAATTTTTCCACATATCTATAATACTGAGAAACTCTCGAGTGCGATCCATTCAACATAAAAAAAAGTAAGTAAAAATGAAATAAAAAAAGATGTATGTATCGTGTATCATCGCATGAATGCCGCTGCTGCTGCTGCTGCTACTTGCTAGTAGTTTGAAAAATCAATAAAATGGCACGTAAACTGTTTGATTAATGAGCAAATAAATGAAAACTATGGTTCTCTACACATAAAACGGCATCAATTCATCTCGTCCTCATCATCATTTCGGTGGAGTGGATATGTTAATATGTGCATGTATGTGGTTGTAGTATGGTAGAGGGAAATCGAGCGGTTTTCCTTCCTACTACTACACACGCACACACACGCTAGGGTGGCTGTGGCAAATTTACATTTTCACGAGAGATGCTGTGTATTAACATATCCACTCCACTCGCGCTAGTCATACCTCTGAGCAATATAACATAATATTTACAAACTTATCGTAGTATATATATATATGTATATATGGTAGTATTATAATATTGTATGAAAATATTTACAATTTGTTGTTTCTTCATTCTGATTTTCGTAAAGATATATCGATGTTGAATATAAATGAATACTTGTTTTCCTTTAAAGCTTATTTGAATAATAATCTTTACGTAAAATCGTTTTTGCACATTTATAAAATTGCTAAATAAGATTGTTTATCTAAACTAAAAAAAGAAAAATTGAACAAATTAATTTCATTAATAATATCACTACATAGAAAAGAAAGAAAAAAAAAACACTATACTGTTTGCATTATTAAACGAGCTTAATCGTCGTATCGGTATCAAGCTTCGAGAGCGTCTTTTTCACTCGCAGCGCCGTCAGCCGCACGGCGGGATGACTGTGCCAGCACTCCTGCATCACCTTGCTCATCGTCACGAGCACGTCCTCAGTCTCAAAGCGCTTCGGGATGCGCGGCCGATACTTTCGCACGCACACCACCTCCATCATGTCGTCGAAGCTCGGATCGTTCGGCACCACATCGTGATACGGTAGCTGATAGACGTCCACCTCGGCGATCTTATCGCCGGTGATACATCGGCGCGACATCTCCCACAGGACCAAACCGAACGAGTACATATCCGCCACCTTGTGCGCATCAAAGCTGCCGATATTGATGGTTTTGTCGAGGATTTCGGGTGCCATGTAGCGTTTCGTGCCGCTCCGCTCGTTCGGCGGCACGTCGATCTCGTTCGAATCGCTCAGATACTTGACCGCTAAACCAAAATCGGCGATGCAACACTCGCCGTTTCGCTTCACTAAGATATTTTTGCTTTTGATATCGCGATGTGCTATTGCCGGCTTGCCGCGCGTACCAAAAATCTCAGTGTGTAGATGCGATAGTCCACTAGCTATACTCGCTGCCATTGCAAGTAAACTATGCGGATTCAGCACGTTGTTTTGTAAGTAATCGAAGAGCGAGCCATGCTCGTGGTAGTCGGTGATGAGTAACATTTGGGTCCACGAGCCGGTGCCTTTAATATCGGCGGCGATGAAGCCCAAAATGTTGTCGTGGCGCATCAAGACTGTTTGGTAGATTTCGGTCTCGCGAAACCATGATTGCTCCTCGGTGGTGAAGAATACTTTAACAGCAACGCGTTCTCCACGCCATTTCGCCAGCCACACCTCACCGTAACGGCCTTTTCCCACCGAGTGCACCATCTGAATTTGTTTCGAAATGGTGCGCTGGACGAGAATTGGAAGGCCCGAGCCGGAACCGCTCGATTGTTCCATTAAATTCGCAAGCGTGCCATTTAAATGTACATCCAGCGGCATCTTATCGAGGTTCTTCTTTGAATAATATCCGTGTTTGGATGAAATTCGCTCCTTGCGTCGCATTCGCAAATATACGACGGCGATAACCAGCAGGAAGATGGTGATGCATACGGTGAAGGAGGCAAGCAGTGCTATATAGTGCATATTCTCGATGTCGTCGAGCATTGAAGGCGCCTGCGTTGTGGTGCGCGGTTCATAGCGCGGCCGCAATTGCCGATTGCACATGTCGAAATCATCGCAGCATTCAATCGATTTTCCACGCAGATGCGGCACCAAGTTGCCCTTACACTACAATCAAAATCAAAATAAGGAAATTGATAAGCATTCTGGTGTTAATCATTCAAGAAGAAATTGCAAACGACAACCAGATGGTCGTTGTTTATTATTATTATTATGATTATATTATTGCATTATTTACCTGCATCAAGCCGCTTTCATCGGCTGGAAGGCAGCCATATGTGACTTCCTCCTCGTAGGTGTTGGTTTCTGGGTCGTGCACCTCCTCGGCAGCGGCGAAACATTGGCCGCCCTGCTTGATCTCGCACGTGCCATTTCGACCCTCCGGACAATGGCCCTCGCAATAGCATCGTCTCACTGCAAGTAACAGAAAAATGAAACATTATTATTAGAAAATTTTTGATATTTCTAATTTCTACTTCTTATACATAATTCTTGCATAAACGCCCACAACAATACACTTTCAAACAACAGCTACAACAACGAAAAAAAAGAGGCAGATTATTGATGATGGACGACCTTTTGAACTCATTGTGTTGGCTCCGAAGAGCACAGCATATATAGACAACACACACACATATAATAATAATCATCTTTTTTCAACGTAATTATTTATGCTAATGTCGATCATTCATCTCGACGGCGTGTAGTTTCGACAGTTTCCACGAATTGAGCGCGCGCGTTTCGTTGTTGTTATTAGGCTTGGTAAAAACTTTCCGTTAGATATAATTTTTCAAGCATCAACCAATCAAGAATCAATAATAAAGTGCAAATAAAAACACACACACACACGTAAATACTATCTATTTGATGTTATGCTATGCTGCTGCTTCTGTGGCCTGTGTGTGTGTTTTTTTTTACTTTATAAAATTTTTGTGATGTGAACGCGCTTCTAATAATTTCAAGGCTACGCGCGCGCTTTTTTTTAACGCTAAGTAGGTGGGTGTACACACACACACACACATATGTATATTTAAATAAAAAAATCCAATCCAACGAGCGAAAAATTCAATATCCGGACATGTTGTGTCTCTAAATACATATTTTGCATTCCATGTCTCTAAAATATTCTTTCTTGTTGAACAAAACAATCTCCTGTCTGTCACAATCATAAATCTGGCTTTAGACGTACGTGTATGCAGCCCAACATACATCTGGACATGTACGTGTAGGTGTAATAATAAATCATTGCTATTGCGTTGTAAAATACATCATAAAGTTAAGCTACCAACTTTATATTTATTATTAACAAGGCAGGCTCAAAAGAGCGAAAGAAACAAAAAAATCAACAACAACAACATGGAAAAAATGTAAAATAAATGGCTGGTGCCGTTGCTTGCTGCCGTACGTATTGCATTCCAACCTAATCAAATAATAACTGAAATCTAATACTTGTTTGCACCACCTACTACTGCAACACCAGCAACAACAACGACAACAACAACAACACCAACAATCATAATAACCAGCGAATTTTTGACGCAAATTTATATTGCATTGTTGTTGAAATTACACATGCGAAAAGTGCACACACCATATGGATCATTAGATTGTTGATTAGAAAGTGCAAACAAGCACAACAACACCAACTTATAAAACAATAACGATGTCGCCGTGTTCTGGTGTGTATGTGTGTGTGTGTGTGTGTGTGTGTGTATAGTATGTATGTACGATACTATTCGTAGGACGTAGTATTACATCGACGAAATGAAAAAAAAAAGGTGGACGGAAATTATACATCCACACAGGTGTGTTTCGTACATACATGTAATAACAAAAACTGTCATTTGCATAAATGGAAATAGAGAATCGAAGAAGGCGGCACGCGCCAAAAAATCACATCCACCCAGTATTATTATTATTCATAGAGATATGCATTATGGAGTGCGCACTGTATATATGACAAGTGAAGCCAAAATGCACTGGGCGAAAAGAGGCTGAAATAGATAATGCGATAAAATCACAAAATCAAAACACTTTTTGTGAATATGTAGGCAACATAAAATACAGCAAAACTGCGACAAAATTCTTCCATAAGAAATCCCATCTACCTCTATTATATTATCTGTGCTGTGGGTTATCGTTATGTGTACCAATAGCACGAAAACTTTATAAACTAATACCTGGTTCATCAATAAAGCAGCAATTTCCACTGACATTTTTAGTGGAGGCTACTACAGGGTGATTCACTCGGGACGGTATCCCGAAATATAACCTATAAAAAACTGTCAATCCCGAGTGAATCACCCTGAACCAGCCTTCAACTAATATATTGGGTTGCATTCAATCGGCTCGCAGTATTTGATAGATTTTTGTATGTATGTACATATATCTCTATGGTTATTATTATTATTATCGTACAGACACCACGAACATACGTGTGCACATGGTTGCCAA
>JARJDW010002634.1:0-15390 GCA_030264715.1 Adinopsis sp. GC000173
GATTGCGTGTTCCAAACGATATAATAATGTCTGGATGTGTGCGATTTTGCTTGAAGGTTATGTTTATATGTTTACTCCACGTATTAAAAGCACTCTCAGTTATATACAATAACTTACGATATGAAAATATTGTTGTAAAAAAAATGGACCAAGTAACAATTGGTTTGTTCCATTTCGGTTCTTGTGGTTGTAGATTATAAGCTTGATCAGCATCATTATATTGGTCTAGAGTACCCCAACGTGGTTGTTGCATTAGTTTTATTGTTTCGTTATTTAATTTCCCATTTGCCTCGAGTCCATAAAATTGTTGAAAATTTTTTAATGAATTTTCAACAGTTTCTTTGTCTAATGTAATAAGATCTGAAGTGTTGGAATTTACCTCCAAATATCCATAAGTTTTCAAGAAATGTACAGATTCTTCATCAATTCCTCCATACTCACTATCACCGTCGTAACACAACACATTTTTCACTAACCAGATGGTAATGAGAATACACTTGAGTAAATACATGTTGCTAATGTAGATATTTTATTAAAACTAATATAACGCAACTTGCATATACCTATTTTTTGCGTCAGTGCGATTAGTCACGTTGCATTTTGTGCAATATTGTGCAATGTAATCGATGAATCAGTGGTGACCAATGCCAATTCTGATTCATTGTAGATTCATCGATTACATCGATGCCAATCACATAATTATTTTTGTTGGTTAATGACAGAAACCAAACAAAAAATAGCCTGCAGGTCAGTAAACTTTACTGTACAGCTTGAATGAAATTATTTTTGCACCTGTATTAACCACATGTTAGTTATAAGTAAAGATTTCACGAAGGAGAAAAGGATTTGATCTATAAATACAGTCAATCAGTCCAAATCTGTTTTCATAAACAGGTAGCTGTTTTTAACTGTTTATTAGCTGTTTTTTATAAACAGGTAGCTGTTTTTAGCTGTTTTTTTATATATTATAACAATGTTTTAACTTATTTCTGTATTTTTCTTCGTCGTCCTCCTCTTATTCAATTTTTATATCACAGAACTTCCGTATCATATTTATTACACACACGTATTATTACCACAAATTTCCTTTTAACTTAGTAATAATATTTTTGAACAATAATCAAGCGTATTTACAAGCTATAGCTTGAATGAAATTGATGTTAAATCTGAAAACGATAAAATAAAAAAATTATACAAATAAAATTGTTTGAATTTTTTTTTTAATTATAATAATAAATATATATTTTTTTTACATAATAAAAATTAGAAGAAATTGTGTTAGTGGCGGTGTCGGTGGTGCTGATTAGCGGTGGTAGCCGCTGTCGCTGGCTATAAAAAAAATAAACAAACATTAGACACAATAATTTATTTTTAAATTAAATTTACTCACCTTATTCAAATTTTGTCAACGATTTTATACCATCTTGAATGTACAGATAATCATTGACATCCTCCAATGGCCAACAACGGGTGTCGGGCCCGCTTCGCCACCCCAGTCTGTCACCTCGTCTGTACTTGTCTATACTCTGATATTTAAACTCTACGCAGACCCGATCTTTAACGCAAACTAATTTTCGCTTGCGTTAATGACATTGTCTAACAAATTAGGCACTGCATTAGGTTATTGCGCTACACCCAAGCTCGTGTAGTAGAGCGTTTGTGGTTTAATATTTCAGTTTTACGATATTTGATTTGCAGCAAACTTGCCGCTCATCATCGTACAGCAAATATAAAACCACAAACGTGCACTGAGAAAAATATGTGATAAAATAATAATGCTTTTGCTTTATATTTTACAACTACTTTAGGTTAAATATGTGACTCATCCTACCAGCAGTAAATTTTACCGCTACATATAAGTAGTTACTAAATATATCAATAACTAGTACGTAGTTGTATTTCTTATCATATCATATTATTTCATAGCATAAAATAAGTACTCCTTACTACAGATTGTATTTTATATGCTTTTAAAGTATTATGTTTTATGTTAAAAACTAACAGATTAGTAAGTGTATTACTAATAAGAATTAATATAGAAAATACTTATACCCTCAATAGTTAGTATGGAAAATATTAGTTTTTATTACCAATTTATATTAACTACTACCAAAAGTAAATAAATTGTAAATGATTTCTCTCAGTGCAATAAACATTAATTTATCATTACAGTGATACCTACAAGACGGTGGCGCTTTAAACCAAACAAAAAAAAAATATCTCAACTTTACATTCATTAAAACTTAAATAAATTAATTGAGATATTAAAAACATGGCTGCTTTAATTAGGTGATTAATACATTTTATGCTTTTTTAAAACCGTCGCCGTTGTTGTTACTTTGATTCCTCTCCACTCACTCACGCGGCTGCTTTTTCAGCACACCGTATGCCTGAATAATGAAGATGGCGCTGCTGCTGCATCGTAATAATAATTATAATTAAAAATTCATCGTTTTTCATTATTCGAAATAAAAAATCTTTATAATTTTATTGCGGTGTTACGCTTGTTTGTGTTTTATAAATTATGTGTTGTTCGAGTAATGGAGAGAAAAAGACCACAGAGAGAAAAACGCGTTCAGATGGCGCTTGAGATAATGAAGCGTAATGCGTTTTGTTTCACAATTAAAAATTTATAAAAGGCTTTAATAAATCATAATTTCTTAATTAAGCAAATTTTTGATTTTATGCTTATTTTAATTAATCGGTTAAACAGTGTAGTAAATGCAAGTAATGATCTTTTTTCATTATGCTATTTTTGCACAAACATATGAATAATGTATTATTTGTTAAAGTTGAAAACAAAATTAATAAACTTATTTAGGTATTACTTTGTCTATACTATCACTTACTTTTGCATCCATTATTGGCAAACATCTGTATCAACTATCAGTGATTCTCAACCTTTTTCATATTACGACACTTAGTATAATAGAATCTTTTTAAATATTGCGGCCCCCCTCCTATTATTATAAGACAAAAAGGTGCACATAATCAAAACATATATCGGCAAGTATTAGAAACAATAGATTCAATCATCCAGATATCTGATTTCGCGTATCGATTATTTACACGCCGGCACTCTTTTGGGACACTAATAGTGCCGCGGCATCCAGGTTGTG
The DNA here is from genome assembly GCA_030264715.1 of Adinopsis sp. GC000173. Taxonomy (NCBI): domain Eukaryota; kingdom Metazoa; phylum Arthropoda; class Insecta; order Coleoptera; family Staphylinidae; genus Adinopsis; species Adinopsis sp. GC000173. The sequence goes on from JARJDW010002634.1 coordinate 3,120, forward strand.
AAACACTGATCAATATAAAATCATAAAAGATGTAGAATTAAGTTAAAATTAATAATAATGATGAAAAAGTAATTAAATCTTTCAAAATCGCCTAGGTATATATGGTTGATTACTTTCATAAAAACGTAAGTGCAAAGATATGTTTATATCTTTAGGAAAAATTCATATTTCGGCGTTCCGAAGTTTTACAGCGTCTCCCTTTCGACGCCACATTCCAATTATTTTTTTATTTTACTATTTTTTTTAGAAAAATCAGAACTACTTAAGAATGTTTCTGTTTTGTTAGTGAGAAAATGTGAAAATAAATGAGAATAAAATGTATTCTCTTTATTTTTCCTTTATGTAATCAATAATACAAATCGCATTAAAAATGTAAACTATAAAATTGTTATATTAATTATTTATAAGACATGCAATCTTTTCATTTATGATTTTTTATGTGTTTGGAATTCATTGAGCGTTTTGAACACAAAAATCCAATTCGTCGTGGATCCTAAAAGCGCTTTTCTTTTGTTTGACATATTATCTCTTTATGTCAGTCATATAAGAGGTGTGTAGAAGAAGAAGAGAAGGAACGAGAAGAAGAAGAAGAAGAGAAAAAAACAACCGTATAGGTATATATAAAGTAAAATGCACTCGGGGGGCCTGCACCTTTTAATAATAATAAAACGTATTTTGTGGTATTGTACAAAACATCCGAACTTGACATCCACGAATAATTGTTTGTAATGACTTTATGAGTTTTCAGAAGTTGCGCTTCTACACATAATTACAGGTTTCATTCACCAGGCGCATAACGATTTTTGGCACATAAATTATAAATGCAGCAGCGTACCGTATGCGTTTTGCTGCTGCTGCTGCTGCTGTTGCACTCTCATGGTGATGATGCTCATGCTGCCGCTGCCATCTCTATACACCACATTATTTTTTTAAAAGCGTTGAAAATTGCACATTGAACGCTAAACACACTAAATTTAAATATCAATGATTATGCAACTTTTATACACGTTTATTCTCATCGCCTCGTATTTCGTTGATTGCTTATTCAACAGCGCACCGCTTACATACACAATTTATCAATTTATTATTTTCATTGTATTGTATTAATTTTACTGCAAAGCAACATTTTGTTCATTTATACTACTCATGTTATATATTTTCACTCTTATTTATTTTATGGCAAGTAAAATTTTTGTCGTGCAAATGCAAATAAAATCATGGACATTATTATTACTTCATTTTATCAAATTTTTACTTTTTATCGAACTGGATTGTTGTTCAAACAAGAATTTATAATATTTATTAAGTAAACCAATATATATAGTTGGTAGTGATGTAGATGAGTATACAAGGATGGATGGAAAAGTTTCAAGACTTTACATAATTTCGCAATTTTTTGTTTATTTTCCGTATTTGCCGTACTTTTTCCATTTCTGTTCACTTTTTGTTATACTTTGCATTTTTTTGTATTTTTTTTGTATTGGTTCACTTTTTAGCACTATCGATAGCTTGCGTTTTTATATTTATGTTACATCTTTGTCTTTATGAAAAAAAAAGCCAAAAAATAGGTGAAAATGCAAAAAATCAACTCGAAAACACACCAAAAGACACAAATCGCAAAAAACTACAAAAAATACGTCAAGAAACCATGAAACTTTTCAGGCCGCCCATTTATAAACTAATTCTCAAAAAAAAATCTACAAGAAACTATATTTGCCTGCATAAAAATAATGAAAACAATATCATGGTGTTAAATTATTAAGGAAGTATTTGTACAAACCTCAAATCAAGTTGTTTCAATTTTATCCGGTATGTTACTTTTTATGTACAATAATATAGATTTTAAGATAATATTAATTTGAATTCGATTGCGTTTTTTATAAATGTTAACAAACCTGCCTTTGACGTTAACGTGTTATGATTGATTGAATCAAAACATTGTAAAATACTAGTATTTTTGCACATCGGACTACTTTTTATAAATAGATTTATGAAATATTTATATATTATTTGTAGAGCAATTAGGAAGTAGTATACTAATTTATCATTTAAAAATAATTTGTGTATCAACCTATAAGATTTTTAAGAGCAGCGTAATCAAGTTAAAGAAGCTATAAAATGTTAGAATTTTTGTGCTATGGCCGTTAAGTTGGATGCTAATTGTTATAATCCTATAGAAAATCAAAGCATCTATTGGCAGATTAAAAAAGAAACATGACATTACTTAGTAGATTTATTGTCATTTTTATGTTTCTCCCTTTTTGTACGATAGAGAGTAAAGAATTAGTTGCGGTGACTTAAGAAAGGTGTTTTTCTGAAAGAATTGTGACTTAAATGGAGCTGTCATCGCTACCTACAGCATTGACACCTGGGATGACTGCGGCCCTTGTGTATTGTTTGCAAATATATTGGCTATTTATTTCCGTTTTCGTAACAAATTTTCTATTATGCGAAGAGGAGAAGGAAAAAAAAAACAACATCTAACCTTTTTGCAGTATTGAACTGGTATAAGGGTTCTGCTTATTGGCGAGATTGGAACAATTCCATCTATGTCCTTGGAATTGATGTTGACATTCCTGCATCGCATCCTGCAATCCTTGCAATGCCGCAACGGTTACATCCGGCTGTTGAAAACATAATTCCTGTTGTTTTTTTGTTAGGCCGGGTATCGTACGACACACAGTGCTATCGAGAAATGTGGAAATTGGTAGCGTCGATTGTAATGCCAATTGGTGCTTTTTCAATATTGTCATTTTGCTCAAAACTCTGCAACAAAAAATTATTGTTATAATTAACTTTTAGCTTTTGTATGTAAAAGTTATGTTAATTTTTAGCTACTGAAGATGGTTTAAATAGGAACATTTTTAGTAAAAATAAACCTTTTCAAAATATAACATACAAAAATTTTTCAAAATCAACATATCTAATCTAAATATGAATAAGAATAAGTTATATCTAAGTAAAACGTTTTAAGAATAAATTTTCATTGGGCTTTTATATAAATTGTATATATAAAACTTTGCACATTTTCCATTAAAAATGTTAACATTTTCATGAAAGCAAGTACTATTAATATAATTTACATTTAATTTTTCAAAAAATATAAAATGCTCTTTAACTTAATTGATTTAATTTAAAATGCATGAAAATATTGAAAATTTGCAAACATTGTGGGAAACTCATAGTATTAATTAACACGCCATTCAAATTCTCGTAAATATTTATGATTGTTTGAGAATAAAAAATAAAAAAAGATTATTGTAAAATTAGCGTACTTTTAGTATTAGAGGCATTATTTGGAATGCAAAAATAAAATTTTACATTTAAATGATGAATAGTTTGAAATGTGAAATACTTTAACCTCAATGATAATAATAATAATTTTTCCATTGACATTATGCAAATGAATACAAATTGCTTGTGGTTAAAATTTAGGTGAAACGTAACATAAAATTAAGAAGAAGACGAAAATGAGTAACAAAGAGAAAGAGCGAAACTAAAGAAGCAAAGTAAGAGAAGAGAGCAGCGGAGAAAAAACGAGAACCACGAAGAAAAACCTTAAAATTGATTGCTTTTTTTGTACATTAAATAATCTAGAGCTGCTTTAACAGAAGACATTCCTTTATGTAGGAATGCCAACATGTAAAATGTGTGTGGACACACGTGGGAAAATAGCCGAAGCGAATAAAATTCATCCGGATGACTCTTAAATCATTTCACCATCTTTCTTTCACTAATTACAAATAAAATAAATCTATCCTCGTAACGTGTTTTTTTGGTAGTTGTGTGTGCGCTGCCAGCGAGCGCTCGCTACTTTTCCTCTCCTCGTCGTCGGAGCCGTCCTCCACTTTTGTATAAATGTATCAGTATCAGTTCGTTTCGTCGTCGTGTGACGAAGAAAATGTCAAGATCGTCGTTGATAGTATGCGATGATATCGAAGAGAGAGTAAGCTCTTTGATATCAAGATTTATCAAAGCACGTCCTTACATGTTATCTCAACGCCAAGACCAAAACTGACAAATTAAATTCAATTACATGGCTACATTTAGATCTATATAAATATTATCTCGATCCATAATCGAACGCTAACTTATAAAGTCAATCAACTTGTTCCTTCTTGCCTTCTTCTTCTTCTTCTTCTTCTTCTTCCTCCCCATCATCTCTCCGCGTTGCGGCGCGGCGCTCGAGAATTTGGAAAATGTACATTTTTATTCCACATTCGTTATCCCAAAAATAAAATATTTTAACGCTCTTAAAACGATACTCAGCGTATGTGACATGAATTTTTCACATCGTTCGCATTTCATCAAAAATTTACATCATTGTCATAAAAGATAACTTGTATATAACAAAAATTACAAAATCATGTCCCATATGTCAAATTTGAAAATGTGACAAATAGATGTCGCAACTTGTATATTTAAATGTACATTTTCGTACTCATTATTTCTATAAACTTGAAATCAATTCAAAGCCAATCAAAATTTATATCTAAATTATAAATTGCTTACCGCCCATTAATGAACTTTTAATTTAGTTGCGATTATTTTCCTCATAAATCTTAGTATTTAGCTATAAACTATGATGAAGTATATTTAGTTTATTGTCAATTTCAAACAATTGCAGTCAAATAACTATTTTGTAAACTAAATCTATACGATTTGAATCCATTTCAAAGTTTACTAACAACTCTTTAATATGCAAAATTATTAAAATAAAATAGTAAACATTAAAATCTTTATGCAAGTTTAGTGATATCTTGTTAAGTACCATATAACACATATTTAGCATTCAACCAGTTCATATTGTTTGAAATTAAATATAAAAAGTACAAGATACATTTATATTCTGTGGCGAAAGTTGATGCTCAATGTTAATATTTTTACACTTTTTTTAAAGAAAAATGTATGATACAATACATACTTCTGAGTAGCTGTTTGCAGCTTTGAATGTTCCACTGTTTATCGACTGTCAGTAAATTTAAGATTATTTTACTTTATACTAAATTTAGTGCTTTACAAAGCCCAAATTTGTCTAATACATTAATTTAATTTCATATTGGTATATAAACATTACAAAAGTACTCACAGCATATTTTAATAAGATTGACAGAAGATGAATCGTGTTAAAACTTTAAAACAATATAGTGAATGAAATAGAGAACCAATACAAAATAAATCACATAATGAAATTATCAATATTTTTACATGTTTTATCTATAAACGTATATTTTGCTATGCTTATAAATTAAGTTTAAGTTAGAAAATAATCCACAGTTAATTATAAAATGCAATTCATTAAAGGTGAAGACTAATAAAGTAATAATTTTTTGATTTATAGAGATTGAAGTAAAGCATTAAAACGGTTGATATAAAAAAGTCCAACAGCAATGAAGTGGTATTATATAATAAAATTACAAATTTATAATTATTCGCAATTTCCGTATCGGGTAAAGAAACGCTTCAATAAAATTACATAAAGACGGTTTGATGAAATCTATGTACCCATTGGAAGAAAATAAAATTACCGTTTTTCTAATACTAATTAATTGCAACTTTTTTAATTTAGAAATGTGTCGCAACTAACTTATATTGCAAGTAAAACAAATTGTTGTTGATTTGTCATACTTGCACGGAATAAAACAATTTAACATGTATTTTTATTGTTCATACATTAATTTATTTATTTGTCAATTTTGTTGTTAAACTACTTAACTGCTTGTAGATTAAAATTTGGCAAATTTGTATGCAACTGAAATTAATTTATTTAACTTTTGATTGTGATATAGTAAATGATAAAAATTGTTGCTTATTTATCATACAACATCATAGACTATAAACTCAATCTTTATTAGCAGAAACTAAATAATTTAACAATTTATTTATTTGTAAATTTTGTTTTATTATAATATTGTATATAATTGTTGGGAAATGTTTGCGTACAATAAAATTTAAACTTCTCAACCATTTTCCAAATTAAAAACCGCCAACTTTATATGCAACTGAATTTAATTTGATTCTGTTATTGTAAATGAAACAAACTGTTGCTGATTTCTCATAGAAAATAATTTAACAAATATGTTTATTGTTCATCAGTTAATTTATTTACCTATTTGTTAATTTCATTTTATTATAATATGTAATTGTTGGGAAATGTTTGCGTACGTACAATAAAATTTAAACATTTTAATGAAATAACCGTTTTTCAAATTAAAAACCGTCAACTTTCTATTAATTGATGCTAACTGCATTCCTATTTAAATTTTTTCACATTACAGAAATTCATCTCATACGTACGATTATTGTCGTTGTCTTGTCTGCTACACTCTTGTCATTAAGTATTCAAATAAACGTTGTAAATTTAAGTTGACAGAATCAAAGGTTAGGATTTTATAGCGCAAATTGATTGAAGAATTCTTATCTGAATGTTAATCGATCTAATAATATAACAACGACAACAGCACACGCCTTATTTTATTCGATATATCGTATAAGTATATACCTAGATGCACGCACGCACATGGACGACAACAACGCATCGAAACGAGAAAAATTGATACCTTTATTCATCGTCAAATTGCATCTTCGCGGCGCAAGTTTGCATTGATTTTACAGCCGTCGAACACAGCAACAGCACATGAATATTTATGCGTGAAAAATCGATTTCAATCAAATCGAGAACCTGCTAATAAAATATTAACTATACTAATAAAATTAAAACGAATCACAACCAGAGTCCAGTTTCTTAATGTACTAACTAATTCTTAAATTAGAAAATCATTTTTTCCACTGGAATTTTAATAACTATTTTATGCNGCTTTTAATTGCTTGAATACATAAAGATGTTAACGTTATCAAAATTTTTCTAAAATATGTAGAATGTAGTACCTAAGATGATTTCTTACGGACGGATTAATTTATTATTTTAAGCTTATTCCGAGGAGTTAATTACTTTTGAATTAGAAACATTAATAAGTGTGAATTCATCGAATACTTATTATTAATTAAAACAGTTTCATATAGCAAAACTTGTATGTAAACTAACTACAACTCGAGAACTATTTGAGAATTTCAATTATTAAATGAATAGAGATGTTAATGTTAATAAAATATTGTATGTAAGATGATTTTTTACGGATGGATTAATATATTATTTTAAGCTTTTAAATGCGATACTGAAAATTAAAAACATTAATAAGTTTCGAATTTATCGAATACTTATTATCTATTAATTAAACCAATTTTATAGGAAAACCTATACAATACAGCCAAAAACTAGTTGGAAATGGAGGTAGATACTAAAGTTACAATTAGGAAATTGGTAAAATTTGCTTTAAATTCCTTAAAAATATAAAGATTTATATTTTTTTAATATGTTAGTATATGATTATGCTGAATACTTATAATAACTAACTAAACCAATTTCATACAGGAAAACTTGCATGTAAACTAAATACAACCCGAAAACTATTTGAGAATGGAGATAAAGTTGCATGGTGCGTTCTAGTTATTTTTAGTGTGTTTTATCATCAAAGGATTGTTGTAATTAAAATCGGAGGAACAACGTCAGACAATTTATTAATAAAATTCTTCAAGCAGCGAAAAGAAAAACAAAGGGTATGTATTTTTAATTAAATTAAATTAAATTTTATGAAAAATAATAAATGTAAACGAGGATGCGAAGGCATTTCATATATGATGGAATGTTTACAAAAGATTGCATTTTATTTACGATATTTTGCATTATTAATTTTTCTTCGGCTCTACATATTGTTTTTCCCAGCAAACATCAAAGTGAAATGCTACAAATAATTAAAAATGTTTTATAATTATTTCTAGAAGTATGGATTTATAAATTTGGTTAATTGATAATTACATATCAGGTACTATTAGAAAGTTAATTAATTGATTGATTAGAATAATTGCTAATTAATAATTGAAGCAGGTCAAGCTATATAAAGCTTAAAAATTACATTGTCATTAATTAGAATAAATTATAAAACAAATGGGAATAAATTTGCAACTATTATATTATGCTGATTTTAATCAGTATGTATTCTTAAAAAGGAGAATAAAACGTAAATGCGCATTTTTAGTATCTAAATAATAAATATGCTACTGTAAATTGTTTAACAATGAAAAGTAAAATAAAGTGATGTGCAAAAATCTGCCAATAATCAAGAAAAAAAAATGAAAATATCTAACTTTAGTTTAAATTTAGAAGCAAATTATTCATGACACTTAAATTATAAAAAAAAATTAATATGCATTTTAAGGATAAAAATAGAAAATTCACTTGTATAAACAGTGACATGAAAATCTATAAGAAAACTAGAATTGACTTTTATGCAAATATGTGTCAATAATCAATAAAAAAAATTAAAATACCCAACTTTACTTCCACAAAACTTAATTTAGGTACACATGACACTTAAATTTATATAACAAAAAATAATTTATAAATAGAAAATTGGTAAAACTTACATACACTTGCATAAACAGTGAGATGAAAATGTAAAGGAAACTCGAGTTGATATAGATGATGCATTTAGCATTTTGCGCATCACAAAATCGTACTTGATACATTGATATTTTCTTACTACAAAAGTAAAACAAGAAAAACTCACCGTGTCTCAAAAAAAGATGCGAAAAGCAATAGCAACGTTACGACAGTGATCATTTTTCATCGCACCATAAAAGCACTACCGAGAGCAAAACTCAACCAGTTTCTGTTACCATCATCCACATCATAACAAACATTTACACCTTTCCCCATTAAATAAGAAAATGCGCATTTTCCCATTAATAATAAATTCGATTAGGTATAGATTTCCACACACATCCAAACACAACCACTCACACACGCATATTATATTGAAATTTGAATAAGAATCGATTATTTTATGTGCAAACAACAAACAACACTCTCGTCGGATTCGAATTGCAAATCCAGTTGCAAATTCTCTCGCTGACGATGGAAACTTTGCCGATTGGTGCGCGCGGATTTTTGAATGCGCGACCCGGAAGTGAAGTTTTCTCTCGAATTGGAAGCGCAATGTCTAGCATTGATGTAGAGACAATATAGGAATGGGGTATAGCGCACGCATCCTGAGTGATCTTTTTTTCGGGGTTGCAGCACATCCTTGTGGAGTGTGTATGTGCGGGGGCAGAGGCGGAGACACCGACAAAGCGCTAGTGGGGGCTTACCAATTACAAAACTACTCAACATCCAAACACACTTTTAAAACATATAATAAAATGACATTCGTTTTTAAGCTTCTTATAAATTGAGCGCTTGTTATCCACCCTTTATGTGCTTCCTCAACAATCGAAACGAGTAACTGAACTGCACACACGATTATTCTCATTATAATTCACCGCTCCTCTTTCGGTTAGTTTTTATTTTCTTTTTTTTACTATTATTGTCTATCTATTTTCATTTTTCATTTTATCATTAATGGCAATTAGTTTGCATTAAAAATATTCATTCAAATATTTATCATCTCCTTGATAATACATTTAAAATGCAAGATAACAATAATAAGAATATTTAAAAAAATACATACTTACTTGCTTGATGAATAGATTTATGTTTTTAGTAAAAATATATCTAAAGAAAACTATCTTTTTATTTATGAAACTTTGGGTTTTTGCTCAAATAATTAATAAAAAGGTGTAAGTAAAATAAAGTTTGTGTAAATTTATAATATTTCATTTAGCTACATTTTTGTTGCGTTCTATATTTTAAAAATTCAGCTTTTAGTATTAAATTTATTTATTGAACTAAAACATTGCTTAATATTAAATTTAGAGTTCCTTTTGCATATTTTTGTTTGGCTTATCACATTAAGATGAAGATTAATAATTTTACTTTAATATAAAAATTGCAATATAAATTGCGATGAATGTTAACGTTTCGTTGCTTTGTACTTACTATGATTTGGCATTATTTTAGTTCATGACGATTAAGTTAAAACTGAATAAGTTGACAAGTTGATTAAAACACAAGAAATAATTAAAGTAATTGCAAAGTTTATGTATGAATAAATAAATGTGTGGTGCATGAATTTTATTAAAAATCGTACATTATACTTTGTTTTATAGTTGAAGTAAGTTTTGCGCAATGATTTTTTACTAAAAAATTACCGCCAAATATGTTTTAATTTAAATAATATTGCTTCTATTACCTATTGCCATACTATTATTATTTTGTATGTTTGTAATATTTTTTTCTATATTTTATTTTAACTATTTTATAAAATTGTATGTCATATATAGGTATTTAAAAGTATATTGGTGTCAACATGTAGTAAAATCGTGATTCAAATTGCCAAAAACATTGATCTACATTTAAAATAAGATATAAGTGCAATATAGCATAGGTGCTTCGAAGTTATAAGTAATCGTCTAAAACACATTGAAATCTATTTTCATATGCTATAAGGCAAAATCGGAATTATTCATATGCGATTTATAAGTAGACACACTTTATGAGAGATTTAAAAACAGGATCATTACTTATGAATCAGAAACATTTATGCCAATCGTAATAATTCAATATATAGGTTTCTATCTCTAATTTATTTTACAATTTAATGAATAAATTTAAGGCAATTACCATCTGCTCTATTCCCGATTTTATTCCATGACACCTTATTGCATTCAAAATTTTTATCTCATTTTTCTCGGTTAATACGCTTACGTATTACCAAAACCATCAGCAAGTAATAAAAGCTAATATAGCTTATTTTCATAACATTATACAATAGAAGCTGTACGGCTTTGTGCAAACAGAAATGCAACCGAAAAATGAGAAATCGGCATTCATCCAATAATGCATCAACTAAAAAGTGAAATAATCAGATTATGCCATAATCGCATATAATAGAAAACGATCAGTTTATTTGAGCCATTAGACCGTTGCGAAATTCAACAGTATACCTCTAATGATTTTAAAAAGTTATTGTATGTGTGAGGTATATAACATCATATCGCTTCTCTTTCTTTATTTTTTCTCCTTTTAAAATCTGTACATGGCAGAACGAATATTGGCGGCGTTTAACCCCTCAATGCAATGAATAACAATACATTTTTATGGCACCCATTGTTTGCCTTTTAAATACGCCAAACAATAAACAAAAATTACATTTTCACACAGGCATACACACGCATTCAATAGAAACTTTATTGACAATACTAAAAATTAATTAATTAATATAATAATAATAATAATCATAAATTACAATCAGTGAAAATTATATATGGTGAACACAAAATTTAAGTTATTTAAGATACGATAAAAAAAAAACCTTTTCTAGATATATAGGTATTGCTTATCACGTATTGAGCTTTTCTATAATAATAAATTACTCTAGTACAAAATATACGTATCTAAATTGATTATTTGTTTAATTATTGTAGGTATAATTCCTTGCTAAATGTAATATTTTTAGACATACTTATGGGTTCTATTTGATCATTTGCGAGTTACGATACGGAACAAGAACTTTAATTTTATCAAGATTATTATGATTACAAGAAAATATTAAGAAGAATTTAGGTAATAGCATTATTTTTTATTTTTAATAAGTAATTTGATAACTCACAACCAATATTACATGTAGGTGATGCGTTGGGATGAGGTAAAATTGGGGGTAATTGAAAAATTACGCACGTAAAATCATAGGTAGACTAAATAGTACATGGATAAAATTCCACATGTAACAAATCAGACAACATTGCTTTTTTGCGCATATTTAAAGTGTAATTTTGCCATCAATGTGTCAGTTTATCCATGCGTTGTTTAGTTAACGTGTGATTTTGCCCAATGTGATTGTATTCTTTGTTTGATAATTCAGATTTAAGAGTAAGTACTTTCAAATAAGCACATCGTTGCAGTGGAACGTTATATGACAAATGATGCATGTGATGCGTCTCATCGAACACATCCTATAACAAATTGTCCAAATATGAACATGCTAGAAGTAAGTTATTGTTAACTATGTTATTTTATCTAATAACTGAGTGCGAATAAACTGAATTGCAATAATTGAAATAACCTCAAAGTTTTAATTACAATTATGCATGGATGCATATTTTTTTTAGTTTTTCGATGTGCAGAGAAAATAACATTTTTTTTGATACGGTAGCTGTTTTTACAGCATTTATTTATTAGCAATAATAAATAATAAGATATTGCTTTTTGATTAACAATCAATTGCGGTTTCATTTAATCACGCTTTTTGCTGCTACCAGCTAATTATAATTTAAC
>JARJDW010002637.1:0-14389 GCA_030264715.1 Adinopsis sp. GC000173
AAAAAAATAGGATGATTCAAAATTACTTTAGTTACTAAAATTATTATTTTTTAAGTCCCCATCAGAGGTGTTTTTAAAGTTTTAGGTAAGTATTTTTTTGATCTAGTAATTATTTTTATGTATTTTGGCGATTGTCGACAAAAAATAGATTTTGCTCTAATTCCTTTCCTGGATGTGTTTTAGTGTTCTAAAACCATTCCGATTACTCCCACGAGCGTATTTTAAATAATAAAAAAGTTATAGGCATTAAAGTTTGACAATTATTTTTTTAAATTATTTTGCATTGCGCATTGGCGTCACCTATGTGTTGATAGTCAAACTATACACCGATAATTGTACAATAAGTTGCCTATAGCTTCTATCAAAATACCTGTGCAACATGAGCAAATAGCAATAGTGATTTTTAAGTTTGAAAAAATTATTGTTTGATTAAAAACATTTTGTAAAAGGTATAAATATAGAAAGGTCGCGTTTATAAATTCAATCTTGTTTTAGTTTGCAAATAGTATGCATTATTAAACATTATTTCATTTTTGTAGTTAGTTAACTAAACAAACACATTCTTTATTAGAAGAGATGTGGACAAAAAAGCGACAACTACATGTTATTAGTAATGTGTTTATTATATTCATACCATCTTATTATTACAATTATAATTAATGTTAAAATATGTTTTAAGATAAGTTTTAATCAGATTCGGTATCGGAACTGTCAGATGATTCCTCCTTTCGTCGTTTACTCTTCTTTTTGTGCACCTTCTTACGTTTCTGACGCTTCTCACTACGACGCTTTTTGTGATCTGAATCTGTGCTATCATCACTCGATTCACTATCACTGCTGCTGCTGCTGTATTTTTTCTTCTTTTTACTATCCTTTTTACTCTTTGACGACTTCTTCTTGGCCTTCTTTAACTTCTCTTTCAATTCCTTTTCCCTCAACTCTGTGAGTGGCGTCAGAAAATCTTGTTCGCTTTCGCTACTTGTACTACTCACATCCAACACGATATCCTTGTTAGGGTCCACTTTAATGAAATTTCTACATTGATATGTTAAATGGCCGGAATAACCACATTTCTTGCAAGCTGGACGTGAACTTTCTTTGCTCGGAGGCAATAATCTCGAAGCATATCCATTTTCCATAGTGCACAAGTCGATAATTCTAAAAATATTCTTTATTTATTCAATATTTACTTCAACTCAATTAACCTCACTGCAGGCGTAATCGGCTTGCAGAGGCATTTTGTTTTGTGCATTTGGCAATCATGTAAAACCGGTAAAACCCCGTAAAACCCTTAACTATGCCTTTACCAATTGGCAATGTATAGTGCAATCTTAAATTTTCTTATCGTGTTTTTTAGAGCAGCTATGGGGTTCTTGTTTGTTACCTACGTAGCATACTTTATTGTCAAGATTTGTTATGATATGTTTGTCTTTAATATTTAATACACACGTTTTCATTGAAAGATTCAAACTTGCCGCTTCAATTTTTTGACAAATGACAGCTGAAGGTTCATAATTATCATTTTTTTTCAAGAATATTGCTAACTATTCGAATTATCAGTAAAAGTGGATTGTTAATTTATAAAGGTAATTGCTTTGATTAATTTCATACACTCGTAATAATATTAATAAATATATATATGTGAAAATTATTTCTGAAACTGAATTTGTGTGTGATGTAACGTTACAGATTTTAATGGCCATAAAGATTGGTCAAATAATAAGTAGATATTCCATAGTAACTCTGCTTCCTGCTTTTGTACTAGGCAGCATCTACGTCGACCACACGTACACGAAAGATTGGAAGCGAAAGCGTATTGAACAACAGAAGCAAGAACAAGCATATCTATAAAAATGTTTTTAAAATATTTGATACCTCCGAAGTCTTATCTGCTCGCTATTCCAATGACTGGACTGGCTATTGGAGCTTATCTTGATCGATCAGAAACATTACGAATGACGTTATTCAGAGATAAAAGTGCTTTGTATGGAAGAACCCTGCAGCCGGGAGAAAAACCGTCTTGGCCGTAAAAGTACCATTGTAGCACTAAATAGCAAGTATGCATAGTTAATTATGTAAATAAACAGATTAAATTGAAACTAAAATTGAATTTTTATTTAATATAGCGAACAATATCTTAAGGATTTACCTTACTGTCTGTCGAATGCATACATCTTAACCTTATGGGAAAGTTTTTATTTTTAGGGATTATTCTTATAAATTCAAATATCGAAGTCATTAAAGTTACAAAATATATAGGGGGTGAGATATCCAAATCGTTTCCTTTATTGATAACGCATATTTTGGCAATTTTTATACAATTTTGTTTAAATGTTAACCGCTACTTCTTGGTAGTATTTATCTTGAAGTTCCAATCTACATCTTAAAAGCTTTTAAATTATTTTGGCATCTAAATAGGTCTGAACTTTTAGTGCTCTAGATTGATTTCATGGGTATAAATTGTTGGGAATTAGTAATACTTAATACCTTGTAAATTGCAAATAAAACGATAAGCTTGAATATATTTATCATTAAACTATCAAATAATTCACAAGGAATTTTTAGACGACTTCCAAGATATACTATTTAATAAATTCAGGAAATTGTGATAATGGTGTTTGACATGCTAGTTGGAACTGAAGCCTGGATACAACTAAAACGATCCGACTAACATTTGAACGATATTGCTATAAATAAAAAGGTAGCGCGAATACCTAACACAAAACTTATTATATTATGTAACTTGGTTCATCTCCGATATTGTAATTAATAATGGAATAATTCTTAAAAAGCAAACATTTTTCCCATAACTATTATATATTAATACATTTGCACGAAACGGTGAGGTAGATTCTTAAGTACCGGTTCTTGTTGCTTAAACGTTTATCCCGCATTTTATTGTTTCGCAACTTTTCTGAATCTCTGCACACTTTAAAAAAAGTTTTGCGGCAGCGCATCAATATTTATATAAGTGAATAGCTAATATGTATAATGTAATGCGCAAATAAATTTGAACAGTAACGCAATATAAAACTCATAAGGATTGTTGGCTTCTTTTCTCTGTCGACTCAAGCGTACCTCTTAAAAATCAACGCGGCGCACCGTTTAGGAAACACTGCTATATTTTGTCATCCAATAAGTGATGTTCAAAATATAAAAAAAATGTTTGTATAATATATTTAATAAAATATAAATTTGTTATTATATTGTATATACTATAATGTCGTTCTAATTCAAGTAGGATCGCCATCAACTTTCTTCTTTTTTGTCATAAAACTTAAACTCTTTTTATCAAAATCTAATGGCATAATTCCTAAATCACCATTGTATCGGTTTTTACATATCTGGAAAATAAACTCGTATTTATTTTTGAAACAATGAGTACGAAGAATATGACCAAACCGACGCGGGATTTTTTAAAACATTTTTTGTTATTCCTAGTCAGCAATTTAAATGAGCCACTAGCATGTTTCGAGCTTTGGTTATATCCCAGTTCGATTATAAGTAGTATAACCGACGCGCGATACTAGATTAATTTCGATTATTCCTAATAAACTTGAAAGTCAGTGGGCAAAATTTATCTCGAATCCCGCGTCGATTTGGTCAAATCTTATAGGAGCGCCACGTACTTGCAAATACTTTTTACCCTTCACGGACTGTAAGCGTTTATCTTGAATAATTAATATATTGTCTGATTCCTGTGACGCCTTAGCACCGCCGAAAATCGAACTCATCGTCAGATCTTCATCGTCGCGTTCCTTGCGAGGATGTATCACTAAAGTTACATGACAATTTCGTCGCGTTGCAAATGTGCGAAAATTTGCAATAATTAAGTCTTGTTTCCAAAAGCGGTCTATGTGACGAATATCCTCCGAAGTTCCCATCATAAATTGTAAATTATCGATAATTACATGATTTATATCGTGTATGTAAACTGCATGTTCTATTGCCTGTGAAGAATAAGCGTTTTAATATTAGATTGATGGAAATTATCCAAATGTTTTATAGTAAAACTCTGTATTAAAAATGGTCATTTCCTTTGCATATTTTTTTGAAATTGTTCTTTATGTAAGTGCGTATTAAAAATTACACTCGTATCACCCTTGGAATGCAAAATAATGTCGTGACAGTATAACGGTTACTATACTTATACCTGCTTTGTCCTTGCAACTAATACCACTTAATTTAATTAAAACAAATTTTGTATAAAGTTTGTTAAGATCATGTAGCCGGATGTAAACACTCGAGTTTGAATCAAATATAGAGCAGAATTATGTACAAAGGCTTAATATTTCTTTTCTACATAATAATGAACTTGCATAAACCATTTTTTTAGAACATTTAAGAATTTAACACGTTATTATAAAATGAAGGTAAATGCATTATAAGCCAATTGCTGAACGAATTTTTCCATCTTTCTTTATGCATGAATGTCGTATTGAAAATATCATACTGTCAAACTCCAAAAAGGTATATTATTGTAACAAAAGCAGCCTTCCACAATATCTGACTGTCATAAATTAAAAAATTGTCCTGTACGGGACTACAATATTCTTTTTTTAGTCTGGAATCGCTTTACGACTTACGACACTGGAGATGAAGGCAAGTTCCTGGACGGGCAGAGTTTTACTGGCAATTCCACAGTTTAATCCTTCGTGCACAAATGGCTCATAAAATAACAGTATCCATTTTACATACAATAACGAGATAAATGCGAACGTTTGAAAACAATGGCTCAAATGTAGCTGAATATCCTGTTTATATTTAATTCACCCCCCCTAATTTTTGTAAGAATTTCATTACCTGTGATAAGATGCATAATATCAGTCCAAAGAAGTGAATGAATGGTCAATATTAAAATCAAAATTCTATTAAATTTTACGTCAACTCAATAATAATAATTAATTATTACTATTGATTTTATAAATTGATTTTACCATGTATTTACCTCCATAACAACTTTTATGGTTTGTTGTCCATGAAATGTCATATAATATATGGGCAACTGTTCGAATTTATCCGCCCAATAATCAAATTTATCCAAGTTCTCATCAAGTGCAATGCCCGCCAATTGCTGCAACATTGTTCTAGCTAGTCGCGCGTTTCTTATTTCAAAGCTTCCCCACAGTGTGTTTACACCTTGCATGGCCAAATCCAATGAGTATTCACTGATGAATGTCGTCTTTCCACTGCCAGTTGGTCCCGTAAATACAGTCAATTCCCCCCGCCGATGCCCTTTTAAGATTTTATTTAATGTTGGAAAACGGGTCCATTTTATACCCTGCACCTAAAATGAAAATATAATAAGAGCGACTTAATATGTAATAGAAGGTAGAGGGTAAGTATTAAATTAAATGTACTTATACTTTTCGAAGAGAAATGTTAAAATTACATAAAATGGGAGGAGGTTTATGATCTTATTATCAAGATATTTCTTCCTTAGGAACAGAGTTATTTACATCTAAACAACATTTATATTGGTTCTTAATTAGAGATAGGGTAAATATTATTTACCATGAAAATTATTCTATAACATGAAATAAAGTTTTTGAGACTTAAATCATTATTTTGCATTTTCGGCAACTTACTTTATCAATATTTCGTAGATCTGCTAATACATCTTCTCGTAAATTAGAAAAGGTAGTGATTGATTTATGCCAAAGCGGTTGTGCAGTCGATAACAGCTCTTTAAAATCTTGAGTGGGGTCAATATGAGGCAATGGATGTTTTTCTCTAAACAAATTAATGAAAAAATATATATGTATTCATTTAAGAGAATGCAAGCATGCAGGACAGGATAATGATAAAGCATAAGGAGCTAGTAGAGGTGTGAATAGCATATTGCATTGAATTCTGGCTTATATACATGTTAAAAAATATATAATCGATGTTCAATAATAATTAGGATTCTTGTTGAATTTTGGAAGTATCCAACTAAAGACACCTAAAGGTTTGCAAGATTTATTTACAAGAAGTGGAATGATAAGCTTAAATTTGATTTGAATATGTCCGCCATAGTTGTTTGACTATGTTGGCTATCAAAAAATCATGATGAACAAGCGTAGATCAAATGTAAGATAATCATTGGAATCTCTGTCGAAAATCTTCAAGGTGTTAATTATGTTTGTTTATATGTATAATTATTTTTAAAACAATATTTGCTCTGTACGGTAAAAGCAGTTGAAACACGTAAACTGAAAATAAATTATAAAACATACACGACGCGACGTAGTTTTTCTTTCGGTTTAATTATTATCAAAGTCGGAACGCTTCGAAACGCCCTTGCGTCAGTTCATGATTGAGAACAAACGGGAATAATTGAAAAAAATATTATAGTATAACGAAATATTGGAGCACGTTCTGATAAAGCATTTTTGGCCTAAAAATTTTGCTTTCCAGGAAACGTTTTTAACAGTACAGCACTGATTTATAAAGTGTCAGCAAACAAACCAGATAATCAGTAATTTCTATAACGAGGAGTTACTACTATATACACCAGCTTTGTATCAACAGGACAATTTTGACTGATTATTAATCAGAAATCAGCGAAAATCGTTCCATCATGCGACCTGACGTGTCAATTAGTTGTATTAAGATATTTCTGATTAGTCGGCTGACGANTGTTTCCAAGCACATTACAATAATAGAGAATTTAATTATTTACTTACCTAATTATGTAGCAACGCTTTTCATTTAATTTCTTTGCGAAATCCTTTGCCGTTTCAAATGATGTTATATCGCTTACAAACCATAAGATCAGCTTATTGTATCTTTCAAACACTGGTAGCAGATGCTGCGACAAATTTGTCATACCGTTCGGTAAACAAATTATATGTGAGGAAATATTTTCATTGACTAAGATTAAAAAATCGTTAAAATTTGACACTACTATGGCTGTGTTGCGATTAGCTTGTGATTTCGCTAATATTACACCTGACGAATGCGTATTTGGTAATTTTGGTTCGATTATGATATTATCACATTTATGTTTAATGACTTTGTATCCAACTAAATTATGTGCAGAATTTTTCAATGGAATATATAGCTGCGAATGAGTGATGTCTAATCGTACATTTAACGATGATAGTAATGATTGGGAAATGGTTTCCTAAAACCAAATATGTTATTATTTTTCTTAAACAAAGTTTAACCCCATACAGGTATATTAAATTTCTTTTGGATTGTTGAATATTCATCCTCTTTTAAATTATCAATTAATATTGTATTCTGCTTTATATGCTTCAGATATTTGTTTAAATGTTCCAATTCCTTTAAAACAACACTATCTTTGGTAAGTTTCTTTTTATCTTTTTTCGAATGAAGATAATTTTCCATATCTATCCAGGTACCTGTGTGATGACATGATTCGCAAGTGAATGCCCCTACAACAATTATATTTAACCAACACACACAAAGATAATTCCCAGCTACCTGTCCGTTTATTAATGAACACCTTTGTCTTGTCAACAAGAGATTCTCCATGCTTCTCACAGATCTGACATCCAATGACCAAATTATTATGACCTTCCTCAAATTTAACATCGTATTTTCGTAAATTATTACGAATCTCAGTCACAGATATCGATGGTAAGTCATTCATTTGATAGGTTTTCATCAAACGTTTTTGCGATATAAGTGGTGTAAACAGTACATTTTGAAGTAATTTTGTTGAGAATATTTTATTGTACATTGTGTTTCAAAGCGAAACATAACTATGCTTTCAAAAAGCGATTATATTTTATATATTTTACACCTTTTACGAAATGTATGACTTAAATTTTTAGGTTAAAATTTTAAACTACACATGTTTGGGTTTATTGCGACATCTACAAAATGGTAGCTTAAGTCATCTTTCAAGACAATCTTTTTACAATAATTATTAGTTATAGAAAAATTATTATTTGTTAATTAAATTTCAATAAAAAATAATTTAATATTGTTGCATTAATTATAATTGTTATATCAAATTCTTTCTAAAAAAACTTTTTGGGCGACCTCCATTTGAAAATAGCAAGTCTAGTAGTGTATAGATAGTCAGCTGTTTTTAACAGATTCTGGAACCGGAAAAAACATCAGTGGTTTTAACGTTAAAAACGTAAACATATACTATTTATGTGCCATAAAAATGAATTTTAAACTAATTAGATGTGTAGTGTTAACAATATTTATATTTTATTCACATGAGGCTAATATTAAACATCCAACTGTTTTAATAAGCATTCTAGTAAGAAATAAAGCACATACATTGCCTTATTTCCTTACTTTATTGGAAAACCTAAACTATCCCAAGGAACGTATTGCATTATGGTAAGTTACAACATTGATATAATCACAAATATTGTTAATTCTTTACTCTACTATATTTTACAAATAATTATATCACTCGGTTTTAGGATTCGAAGCGATCATAACATTGATAAGTCGACAATCATACTGCGGAAATGGTTAAATAAAGTCGAATCGAAATACCATCTTGTGAACGCTATTCTAATAGATGATGATCATTTCTTCCAAAGCGAGAATGGTATTGCACATTGGACGGATGAGCGATTTAATCATATTATAAATTTAAGGGAATCCTCATTAGAGTTTGCAAGACAAATATGGGCTGATTATTATTGGGTAAGCAAAGAACATATGAAACTTTTATAATAAAAAAAACTTTATTTAACTAGTTTGGAATGGAAATAGTCATATGTTATATTTTATATTACTTTTATTGTTGTGGCAAAGCTTAGGAGCGTTCTTTTTAAAGTTTTTAAATTTTAAATAAAAGCTAAAGTTGGTATAGTCACAGAAAATAATCTTATTTTATTTTGGCAGCATATAGTTTTTATTTAAATTCACAAAAATTAGTTGCGGACATGTGGTGCACTATTATAATATTTATAATTTAAATGTTTATAATTTTTGTTGTTACTTGTTAATGCTTTATTTATATTTTTGTCACAATTAATCCTGATGATAATAAAGGAGATCGAAATATATAGAAATATATATGGAATCGAATAGAAATAATCATGTGTTACATTTTATATTACTTTTATTATTGTGGCAAAGCTTAGAAGCGTTCTTTTTAAAGTTTATAAATTGTAAATAAAAACTAAAGTTGGTATAGTCACAGAGAATTTTATTTCGGCATCATATAGTTTTAAGTTCAAGAAGATAAGCTGCAGACTTGTGATGCACCATTATAATATTTATCATATAAATATTTATAATTTTTCTTTTTGTTTCTTAATATTCTTTTTTGTTATCCTTTATTTATATTTTTGTCATAAAAATCTGTCTACAGTAGTATAGTTTCTGTTTTTTGAAAGGGCAAAAATGTTATTAATATAGCATGTTGAATAATGATTTCAAGTGAAAAGTTTGTTTGTAATTAAAATTAGAACAGACAACTTTGTAAGGTACAGTAGTGTAAATTACTACGCAAATGAAAATTGATTAAAATAAATGTTTAAGTTATGATGCGATATTGTTTAAGATAATTTTAATTTCATACGTAAGATTCGCTTAGAAATTATATTATATATTTATTTTATAGCTGTAGAAAATACACTATTGACTAATTGAGATTGTTGGTCAAAAAAGAAGACATTTCCGCTTTTATATAAAAATGATATCTAATTTTATTTACACTATCTAGTTTTATCTATAGGGAACTAACAATAAATATAATTGAGCTTGTCTTTAAAAAATACAAAAATAAATCCAAAGTGATCAACGTTTCTCTAAAAACTATGAGAATTGCTTCACAGTATTATACTATATTTATTAGTATAAGAACATTTAATAACTAAAAATATTTAAGAAAAGCGATTTCCCCTATCAAATACGTAGTAAATGGTTCTTTTCTATTTTTTTAATTTTTGTTGCTTAAAGTAGATTATTTAGTATACATATATGAATAAAATGAATACAGATCGGAGCTGAACAATTTGCATGTGGATAAATAAATAGTACCTATTTTTCTTTGCATAAAAGTATTTCCTGTAACAATAAATTTGACTCCAAATATTATTTTTTAAGTAATGGGGAAAGTTATTTACTATAAAATATCAATATACATAGTTTGACATCGAATATTATATAAAAAGAGCAGGTTGTATTACAATACCTAATTTCGGCATGAACATTTTGTTCAAACTGCTGAATTGATTATTGTTTATGCAAACTCCGCCTTTTAAGTAGCCGCAAGAAAAAAATCTTTTGCCGTTAATGCTGTGGAACGAGAAGGCAAATATAAATAAAATTAAATGTTGGAACCATATGTTGTGATAAATTGAATTACATCGAAACTATACCATATGTAAAGAAAATTACTCTGCCATTAGCGTTTTGTGAACGCTTACTTATGTTATAAATAGTGCAAAAACCGATGATTTATCAGCAAAAATTCGACGTCAAAATGTACATTTGTGCTCTTCGATTATTCCTATATGAAATTCAACAATTTTATTTATTTACATACAGTGACGGCGACATTTTTTTGCAGAAAATGAAGCAGTATTTTTACAACAAAAGTCTCATTCATTTTTGAATGACCCAGGTAAATAATCAAGAATAAATGTTGTTTAACACTATTTTATCAAAATAATATGATAACCAAATTACAAGTTAAAACAAGATTAGATAAATATTTATATTCTTTTAGATTACAGAAATACTCGCCCAACCGCGCTCAACCCTAACGCCGCCGCTGCTTACATATCAATTTATTTAGAATTATACTTCGTAATTCACAATTAATATAATAATAAATAAATAATTGGCATTTGCTCATTATTTTATATGAAGCTATTATACATGTTCATCAATTTTTTGGTAACCGGCAACACAAATTACAATAAATAAATAATCACACCGAAGTTATTATTTTTTAAAATCATTCAATACAAGTTTGCCTACCTTGCACGAATCAAGTGCCCTACACGTTGAGAATAATATGCCGAATTTAAGATTTTTTTGCCTACGTCGTTGTTTTGCCAATAGAATCAGCACTTTAACACCAAACTAGAAAAATAAATAGTTTTTAGTGTTGTCTTAAAAATTTATTTGCCTCCTATAAACATTGGAATTATTGTAAATTGTCTATGTTTATTTAATTAATTAGTTATTGTAAATTTTTGTTTCAGTCTTTGGACGCGGATGCAATATTAACGAATTCGAATGTTTTGGAAAATCTCATCAAGAAGAACTTAACCGTAGCGGCACCATTACTCCGCTCAGATGGTTTATATTCAAATTTCTGGCATGGTATGACTGAAGATTATTACTATGAACGCACTGAGGACTATAAACCAGTATTAAATCGCGAACGCATTGGATGTTTTAATGTGCCGATGATACATTCGAGCGTATTAATAAATTTACGTCGATACGAATCGGATAAGTTGACGTATTCGCCGAAAAAAGTCATAAATTACAATGGACCGCATGATGACATTATTGCGTTCGCACTATCAGCGCGCTCGAATAACATAAATATGCATGTGTGCAATGATGAAGTGTATGGGTATATTATGGTGCCATTAGAGCCCGACGACACTTTGAATCATGATTATGTGCAATTGACGAATTTGAAATTGGAGATGCTGAATTGGGATGTTGAACGGTTGCCGTTCGTCGGCGATCTCTTGGCGGAGTTTGTTGACGTGCCGGAAAAGGACCAATTAGGATTTGATAAGATTTTTATGATTAATTTGTTACGACGACCGGAACGGAGAGTGCGAATGAGACGCTGTTTTGAAGAGCTTGGCCTGGATGTGGAGACAGTCGATGCTGTTGATGGCAGGTAAGAACAATCAAAATAGCTAAAGGTTAAAACAAGTAAAACATAAAAAGTACTTTTAAAAACAATGCTATTAAATCGAAGCTGTACAATAGTTATATACTGCCTGAATACTATCGAAGAAAGAAGTGTCTGATGCCGGGAATTGAACCCGAATTCTAGCAGTGCTCATCTTAGTATTTTAGTTACTAGACTAACTAGACCACGAAACATTTACGCTGTTTATACTCATAACATGTTTTAATATAAAATTTACTCATCTCTATACTAAAAAAACGTGATGATTAAGGTCAATATGCTTCTCTAAAGATTAAATGTTATAAAATAATGTTTTGTCACCGACTTTAAACCTGTATACAAAGTTTGGTAACGATTGGATAGGCATAAGTCACTTTAAAAACAATTTTAAGCAAACATGCAAATATATGTACAAATACACCAAATTAATATAAGCATTGTAGTAATAAAAATGCAGGCAATATCAGTCTACCTGTACCGAGTTTTTACTTTAAACATAACTCATTTTTTAATTCGCTTGGAACATTTTCTAATTAAATGGTCTACGCTTTATTACAGATTGTTTTGTATGATAAATGAAAAATTATGAAAGTTTTCTGAAACAGTTTTAATGAGACTCTAGCACGTTAAAAATATGAAAACTATTAAAGTGGCAACTAATTTTTCGTCGTTTTTAGAGCGGAATGGGTTGAAATTGACTGATAAACTAACGTAATTTGTAAAATCTATAAATAAAATATCGCAGAATGAGTTTTTTCAGAACTAAGATATGACATAGAATATGTAATTAACACTTATCGTATTTGAGGAATCATGAAAATCTTAATGGCACAATATTTTTATGGGTTAGAAATGAAGTAATGTTGCCACTAGTAAAGATAAGTATATGTATTATTGATCAGTTTTTCTGTTCGAAACGGCAATGATTTATTAGCCGCTTCTCTTCCCGTTCAGAGATTTCTAGACTGAATTGTGCTCCATTCACCCTAAACTGGGACTTCCCCTCTCAGACTAGAAACCGGGCTCTGCACGCCTGTGACATCGAAGATTGCTGGCTGTGGCCAGTCCAGTTTCTGTTTGGGGGAGTGTTTTGAGATTATTAAATCCTATTAAGTCTATTTTAATCTGAAATCACTTGATTATGACAAGTTCCATGTACTTATGGGACCTAATAATTAGTATTGAGAGGAAATTTTAATAATTGGGAGTGTATGATGCATGATAAAAAATTATGAAAGTTTTCTGAAACATTTTTAATGAGACTCTAGCTCGTTAAAAATATGAAAACTATTAGATTGGCAAGTAATTTTTAGTCGTTTTTAGAGCGGAATGTGCTGAATTTTGATTGATAAACTAACGTAATTCGTAAAATCTTGAAATTAAATATCGTGGAATGTGTATTTATATATGTAACTAAGATATGATATAAAATATGAAATTAACACTTATCGTTTTTGAGGAATCATGAAAATCCTAATGTCGCAATATTCTAATAGGTTACCAATTAACACGTTCACTGCTGAATTTAACGTCTAATGTCCATGGCCATGCACTTGAACGCGGATGTGCGTTCTTAGCTGTGAATGTGTTAGGTTGTAATGACTGAGACTCGTTAGACATTTGAAAACGGCAATTATTTATTAGCCAATTCTCTGCCTGCTCAGACAGTAGTCTGAATTGAGCCTGCCCTGCTCAGACCAGAAATTGGGCTCCGCATACTTTTGACCTCTAAGATTGCTGGATTTTGCGAAGTCTTTTTTTGTCAGAGTGGAGTGTTTTGCGATTATTAAATCCTATTTGAATCTGAAATCACTTGATTCTGACGAGTCCCATATACTTATGGGACCTAACAATTGATATTGAGTGGAAATTTTAATCATTGGGATTACGATGAAAGGTACGGGTTTGTTTTTATAATGGGATGAGACGGATGGGGATTGTACACAACTACTTTGGAGTAAGTACCTAGTTGGGATGGGAATAGATATTTAGCCCATGCACATCTCTAAAATAATTCACTATTGCATTATTCAACATAATATCTTCAATAATCTATTAAATGAAATTGAAAAATGAAATCGGATACTTATTTTGGAAAGCAGATAATATTATTTGACTACAAATAAATATTTTCAAAATTTACAATAATAACAATTCATTTTAGACGAGATTTAAAGAGCATCATGTTTATTCAACTTAGTATAAAATGTTTTAAATAAAAAAAAATATTTGATTTATCTTATCCTATCCTATATTTCACTTCTAATGAGATCTCATGTGGCTAGAGAAGTTTGTATTTATTTGCAAAATTATCAACGATGAAATGGACTTCGGTCACTTACAAAATGATCATTTTTAAGCTTGAATTTAAAGCACAAGTTGAGTTAAAATTATGTACAGGTAACTACTAAAAATACAATTCCTAAAGATTCCGCTCACTCGTAACATATTTTAATGTTCCGAAGTCATTTTTATGTACCTATAACCATTGATTAAAAAATTACATAGATGTGCAAGCGGAGATTTACGCAAGTTTCGAGATGTAGAGGGCACAACTAATGACATTTCCGAATTCAT
>JARJDW010002640.1:0-40405 GCA_030264715.1 Adinopsis sp. GC000173
CAGCTGGTGAGATAATCGGCGTGTGCGTGAATTCGATCGATCGGCGTGATGATAAAATAGCGGCTGATGGTGGTAGTACATGTAATGATAAGCGCTTCCAGAAGATTATCAATCTGCTCGATGCCATTGAGGAAAAAATTGATATATTTGCAAAATATCCGGACACCAATTCGATTATCAATTGCAAGATACTCTCGGTGGATAATAAGTATCGCGGGAAGGGTATTGCCACGGCCCTCTTGGATAAATCCAGGTGCGTAAACCAGTTTGTACACATTATTAGAACGCTTTCTAAAAGAAAATATAACAATTTTCGTTCAGAGCAGGCAAGGTATTTGCTCGGGGCCCGCATTAAATTGGGACTCATTAAATGTTGTGAAATAGAAGTGAAAAATCTATATATACATAGAGTTGGAGCAATTTATATCGGAATATGTACAAAAACAGACTTGGAGTGGTTCATCGATCAAACAATACATGGATAGCTTGCTAAGTTTGCGAAATTTTTACAATTTTTGATGTTTTATACTACATTTCGCAATCTTTTGCACATTTTTACAGCTTTTTTGTGTTTTTTATACATTCGATGTTAAAAGAAGCAAATATACATGGGTGACCTGCCAAGTTATCGCAATTTTTAGATTATTTGCTGTTTTTTAATACTTTCTGCAAGACAAAGCGCCGAAAAAGCACCAAAAACTATAAAAAGGCAGTGAAAAACAGCAAAAAGTTCTAGAATGTCCAAAACTTATCAATCCACCCATGTATATCTTGCAACGTTCCATGAGTGCGCGTTTGTACAGTAGTTACAAGAAGTTTGTATAAATATTTTTCACGGTTTTTACTAGTTTTTGCTACATATCATGGTTTTTTAAAACTTTTTCATGTTATTTACCATTGTTTGCGCTTCTTACCACTTTCTGCAAGAAAAGGCGCCAAAAAAATGAGTAAAAACCTAAAAAAGCAATTAAAAACAACAAGAAGGTCTATAACTTGTCAGATCACCTATATGTATGTCTTGTATCTTGCATATTTTAAAATGAGCCACTCACTAACAATTTAATACAAACTTCTAGTAACTTCTAGTTTATACTACGTCCTGTTTTTGGTTGCAACATCATAATAATATGAGAATTTCGTTTTCGTTTTTCTTCTTGCAGAGCGATTGGCCGCGAGCAAGGCTGCAAGCTGATGCGCGTCGACTGTACGAGCCACTACAGCGCGCGTGCCATCGCCAAACTCGGTTTCGAGCAGATCTTCAAGATGGAGTACGCCGAGTATCGGGATAAGGACACCAACGAGGTGGTGTTCAAGCCGGCACCGCCGCATAATCAGGTCGAGGTGTACGTGCAGAAAATCTAAGCTAATAATCCGCTTCATTCATTCAAAAAAACAAGAAAAAAAATCATAGAAAAGAAAAATGTTTGTACAAAATCAATGTGATAATGTTTATATAAAATAATCGTTGTAACATTTAAACTAAATGTATATATCTATATAAAAATACAATATTGTGTTAATTTATTACATAATAAAGTTGATTTATCGTTGAATTGAGCGCGTTCAATTGTAACAAGTGAATGAGTCTTCAAGAAGTGAAGTTAAATCCTGTTTTGTGTTACAATCGAAATATTTGATCGGACGCAAATAATGTAATAATTATAATTTATAATAACCTTGGCGGAAATTAAATTTAAAACCGAAAAAAATTAATAATATAACACAAAGAATTTAAATTATGTAATTTTTGTGTCTCGTGTATTTATGTTTTTAATGATATACATTTGATAATGATTAATCAAGTTTCGCAAAAACAATAAAATAAAATGTTTTATTCATCCGATTCCTTTATGACCTTGCAATTTCCACCCCCTAATAACATAGAAAAATTTAATTCAACTAAAGAGAAGTGTTAATAATAACAAAGAATTTTAATTATATATTTTTTATTAATTAACATTTGAAATGATTATCAAGCTTGGCCAAACAATGTTTTATTTATTTATGCGAATGCTTTATGACCTTACAACTTCCATCCCTTGTAAGTAATAACATAACTTTTGATTAAAATTCATTAAATTTTGAAAAAAATGTTTTATCTATTCTTTTATCTTTTATCTATCTATATTGCTTTATGAGAAATAATAAATTTAGCAAAAAAATTAAAATTCTTAACAATAACAGTAGCGCTCACTAATACAGTGAATTACATGATGTATTTTTGGCACGGTTTTAATTCGCATTCGATAATAATTAATCAAGTTATATCGAAAATAATGTATTATTTATATGCGAATCGGTGAAAAATGATTGCAGCTTGACCTTGTAACATCCACCCTCCTTATAAATAATACATTAAAGCGGTTGAATAAAGGCAAGTAAGAAATGTAGCGTGGTGGATAAATTAAATTTAACAATAACAAGTTATGTAATACTCGATACTATTTTTTGCAGGTAATTCAAATAACACGGCTTGTACAAAAACTATACATATTTGTTTTCGAATTTCAAAATGTCTAGTGCTTTTGCAGCAAAAAAGCCAACATTAATAAATTTTAATCAAATTTGTGAGGGACTTTTCATTTTTCTTGCATTATAGGGCACTACGTATTTGTCTTTTTACAGATAATCGAAATACACATACATATTTGCCAACCTTAATACATTTCAATCAAATTTGTGTCGATTTTGTGGGGATGCGTTCAATTTTTCTTGCACGATAGGAATTTCACATGACATCCGTTAATGCATGGAACGGCGTGATAGACATTTCGCTGTAGTACGTAGTGTTCGAGTAAATAGGAATGACATGCTACTAAGTACATGAAGTAAAAATAAAACGGAAGGTAAACTAAATTTTCAATCAAATTTGGGTCGATTTTGTTTGGATGCACGATATAGGTATTTCGATGAGAAGTCTGTGAGTAAAAAAGGCACGACATCCGTTAATGGATGAAATGGCACCACTTCGCTAAGTAATTTTTGAGTAAATAGGAATGACAAGCTACTAAGTGCTTGAAGTAAAAATAAAACGAAAGGCAAACTAAATGAAAGCAATTTCGGTTGAGAAAAATGTTTTTCACGGTAATATGCTTTTATACAAGTAATGTAATTTTCATTTTAAACATGCAATTTTTTTCATTCTGAAATTGAATTTAATTGTGTTTTTATTGTATGTTAGCGAAAAAGTGATTTCTTCTTGACCTTAGTGCTGCCGCCCTGTCTTATAAATAAAACATTAAAGTGGGTTGTATAAAAGTAACAAATATAACGTGGAAAAAATCAATAAAGGAATTGAAGATAAAAGGCTCATTTGCATTTAGAAAATGCCAACCCCTTCAACAACCTCCTCCTTCCTTTTTGCCTTCGTTGCATCGCCTTGCGGCGATTTCATTCTATTCCATCATTGTAGCAGCAGCGCAATTGAATTAAACTACCTATCTAATTTTAACCGAAATAAAAAAAAGATACGATTATATTATATATTAGTTACAAAAATGAAAGTCAAGGTTAATTAACATCAAAAAAGGCACAGTCACGGTTTCCTAATTGCTGCTGTAGCTGCTGCCTTTTAAATTTCTCGCATCGTCGAAAATTTCGTTTAATAGAAATATAATAAGGATTGGTTAAGTATTTAGATAATGGTTTTTTTCGCCACCGAAACGACCTCTGCGTGAAGCCAGCCGGCGTTGTTGTTTTTCGATTGCAAAACATTCATTTCCTGGTCGAGGCTCGCACATTGTTGGCTGGCTGGCTGGGCTGAAATAGCGCGATTAAGATTGAGAATGATCGATAATCTTAATACAAACATTTATGCAGTGTATAATTAAGTTAAATTAAATGTTTGCGCTTGATTAATAAACTGCCAATAGAATATAATACAAGCGCAATTTTTTATTTTAAATCGCACCTACCTTTACTTTCCTGGTCCGCATTGATTGCGCTACTGCCTCGTCCTACTATTCGCCAACAAAAGACGCAGATAAATCAGTTTAACTACACAATTTAATAGAGATTTAACGAGATTGTATTTTTCTTCTTAATACACATGTTTATTAGCATTAAGCTGTAAAATTTAAAGAGTCATTACTAAATAATTAGTAACATTTTTGTATAAAAACTTTTTTTCTGCACAAAGAGAATACTATTTAATTTTTATTATCATGTTTTTGAATTTTAAAAATGAAGACATCTTTAGATTCTTCTTCTAAAGTCAATCACAATATCGTAACAATTTCGGTAAGACTCATTCGGTTTCTTTCGAATTCTGTCTCAAATTGTGGCGGATGATACATTTAGCATGTTATACGTATAATTTTTAAGTTACATTTTCGTTATTTACACTTCTGACTGCAAAA
Source organism: Adinopsis sp. GC000173 (assembly GCA_030264715.1). Classification (NCBI taxonomy): domain Eukaryota; kingdom Metazoa; phylum Arthropoda; class Insecta; order Coleoptera; family Staphylinidae; genus Adinopsis; species Adinopsis sp. GC000173. The sequence goes on from JARJDW010002640.1 coordinate 4,359, forward strand.
TGATAAGAAAGCCAGTACAAATGGAGTGCATAACAATTTGACAGTACAGATTATCTCAAATAAGTACTCCATTGCCGAAAGTCGTATGTCTGGCCATCCAATTGAGAGGGATGACACGTTTAGTATGCCAGAGGTATAATTTTTAAGTTACATATTCGTTATTTGACTGCAAACTCATAAGAAAGACAGTGCACACAAAATGGAGCAGTATATATAAGCTCAAATAAGTATTGCACTACTAAAAATAGAACTTCTGAGCACCTCATCTAAGATGATTTATGCAATACTTAATAAACAATAACAATAATCCAATAAACTATCCGTTTTATTTGTCATTCGTCGTACGAGTTTCATTGGACGCTTTGCATGGTGAATTTTTCATCCAAAGACGCTTACTGTAGGTATTTACTCCATTTCAAGCAAACAAATATTTTATTGTAATTAACATGGTAATTTATTTATTTATTTCTATAATTACCTACCTATATATATACAAATTTGGGTCTAATAAAAAAACACAATTATTGCGTTAGTTACGTGAATTAATTACTCAATTTAATTAATCTGGTTGTATATTGGTATAATTAGCTGCTAATTTTTGTGGAAGAAAAAATATTCAATGTCTTTTGTGCGTTGTTTGTATCTTTGTTTTCTGATTCCCTAATTTATAATTAATTGTGAATGAGATATTTTCGTCAAAGTGAATTAATTGTTACATAAATTTGTGTTAATGTATTGCGTAATTGTTGTTGCGTTGCCTAATGAGGATATGTATAATTTGAAGTTTGATTAATTTACTCACTTCTACTTTTATTCTGCTCAAAGCGCTGTCGTAGCGCATCTAACTGCGCTTGATTACCTTTCGTATTTAGCTTTTCCTTGATTTGATCTAACGTTTCTTGCGCTTCGTTAGATCGAGCAATCAATTTCTCCCGTTTGAATGTTAACGATTTCCTAGTTAAAGCAGCAATAACATTAATAACATATATACATATATATTAAATTATTTTACCGTATTGCTATTAGCTGTAAAGCGACACCAATTCCAATAACGAATATGCAAATAACTACAACGCGAAAATTCGATACTCGATTGATTCCCTTAACGCCGTAATACCCTTGGCTTTGATGGAACGCATCATGCGCTTTATTTCGATTAACATAGAAGCTCGGATCGCTCCATGGGCTAAAATATATAAGGTGTTACCATAAAATTATTCCAGCTAATTGATTATTATTGGCAGACTTCTTTTCAACGGTAGTGGTATCGCGTTCGACGTGCGTTCTACTATTTGGACTGCCAAACTGCGCTAAACCCAAGTCGTAGCTCGAACGTGAGTTTGGCTTAATTAAGGTATTGTAGGCTTCCGAGACCTGCACGAACTTATTCTCATTGCCTTGATTACTGTCTGGATGGTACTGCAAAAAGTCAATAAATGAAATGTTGCACTGATTTTTATCTAGGTCTTCCTACTTGTTTCGATAGTTTGATGTAAGCAGCCTTGATTTCCTGCTGCGAGGCGTCCCTTTTGATTCCCAACACTTCATAATGATTTTGATGTATATTTCTGTAAAAACATAACCTCAAAATTGAATCAATTTATTAAAATAAAATGTTTATTACCTTCTTGCTAGGACCAACAATGATTTTCTTAAAGAAAGCGAACAAAACGCATTAAACATTATGTAATTTAAGAATAATCATTGCTTTTCCCAACACAAAAATTTTACGTCGTCAGCAAACGCAGCATCACAATATCACGTAACTTTATAGAAATGATATGATCTAATAATTTATTTGTTTTTAATCATAATTTTATACACACAATCATCAACTAAATTTAATTAGTAAAATATATTTCTTATTTATAAAAACTATGAGGTCTTTTGATCGGAACGCCATGTTAGATTGCTCGGCTTCGCTGGCTGCCTGTGAAGAAACGTACATTCCAGCTTGTTTTTACAAAATACACCAAATTTACATAATCTAGGATGATAGTAAGTACAGTGAATGTTACTACAATTTGGATAGTATTTACACACTTGTACTTGAGCTGGCTTTGTTGCTATTGCAGCAGCACTACCTAAAACACATATGAAACATTTAATTAAAGACATTGCAGGGCATTTCCTTGGCAAAAGTAATTCAAATCATGATATTTAAACAGCAAATATCTCTTTAATCGATAATTACACAAAATATCGATTATATCTTTTAAGCTTTCAACGTAATTTTCGAAAAAAAAGCAATCAATTTTTGTCTGCTGAAGAGGAAATTATTCCTTTATAGATTACTTATAGAATAAAACAATCTGCAATAGGATTTTGTTTGAGATATTTGTTATTTTTAATATTAGTGTTTTGAACTACTTTTCCTTAAGGGAATGCATCCTTCATTGCAAATTTGATAAAATTTACTTGTCTTTGTTGAATGACTATATGGACAGTCTCTCCGCGTGCATGCCGTTTCAAATTTACAATTTGGATGGATGTACAAACACTTATCGGCGAATTTGCAGTTCGGAAACATTTTGCATTGCGACAGCGGATGTACAAATTCGCATTTATCCGCTTGCTTGCAATTCGGCCAAAACTTACAACGCTCTTTCGATTTGATTGTACTGGGAGGTGCTGCCGTCTCACTACTAGCGCTTTCCTTGCCATCGTTGAATATGATCGGCGATGGTGCGCGTACAATTTTAACTATACTCTTCGACGTTTCCGCTGTGGTTTTCTTAGGAAATGCCTTTTCTACGCCATCCAATGTGACTATAAATTTCTGATTAGGCTTATTAGTAGATTCCTTATCAATAATTGTATCGACTTCATCATCATCACTTGTTTTATTATCCACGTCCTCATTGGCATAATGGAGTTTGATTACTTTATGTTGTGTTGTTGTACTCGACGACGCTTTTTCTTTAGATACATTATCCTCATCGTTTAGGTAATTATTTAACACAACTTTAATGTGTTGCGTATTTAATCGTTGTCGTATTGACTTTTTCGTTTGTAGAATTGGTTGACTGTCTTCCTTCGTGGAATTATCTATCATTTTAGGCTTACCGACTGTTGGTGTTTGAGCAATGCTCTTCTGCGCTTCGGCGACAGCTTTCAGCAGCAACTTTGGATTGGCTTGTTTCGTTTTTGGTGGTAGAATGCGCGGTTTGACCTTCACCACGCTTGGCACCTCCTTGCTGACTGTTCGTATCTCCTCTTCCTCAGTCAGATTCATCTCGGGCGGTGGTTTTGTTCGTTTAACGGGAACGGATACCTTCGACATGACACCCAAACGATTTAAAACGCCCTCCTTCTCATTGAAACGTTTATTTAACTTTTCGCGAATGTCCTCGGCGGGTGGTTTTTGTACATCATTGCTGCTTTTCAGCTTCTTGTTGGTGGCATCTGTTTCAGCCGACTTTTGTCCTAATCTATCTAATATCGAACGCTTCTTTGGCTGTTCATTTAAAATCGCACTATATTTGGCATTTAATGAATCTTTTTCCTTATCGAACGTTATTCTAGCGTGTACTCTACGTCGTGGTTCATCAATCACTTCCTCGGTGACACTGTTTGGCTCTTCCACAATTATTTTGCGGCTTGGTTTTGGTTCCTCCTTAGATTTCTTCAATTGCTCATTAATTAGCAAATCATCTAAAAAAATAGAAATAAATATTGTATATATATGAATATCATTATTAAATATATAACCAACCTGGATCAGCTTTAATATTTAAACAATCATCATCCTCGTCGCTTTCAATTTGTATACCTAATCTACTCTTAACATTCTTTATCTTTCTTTCTATCAACACTAATTCCTCCTCGTTTGAGGCGCTAATTTCAGATAGTAAAGGTATATCAAAGCTGTCTTCGTCGATTTCATTATTCTGCGTGCGTTGGTTCTCTTGCATGATGACGATCTTTCTAGCCTCCGATATCTTATTAGCAGTGATTGGTAAATCATCAGTAAGCGATTTTTCCGATACTTTCATCTCCTTCTTGGTACGTTTGATGATTTTACCTTCATCCTTCTTCTCCTTTTTGACCTTTTTCATGTCCTCCTCCCCGAGAGCGAATTCGTTCGATTTTCGCTTTGCTGGTTTCTTAAAGACATCCGGATTTGTTACGTGCACCTCTTTTAGCTTCTTCAAAACAATGTGCAGCCAATCCACGAACGTTGATGTTTTTCCCGACAAGAATAATTGCAGATCCTCTTTCATTTGTGACTTGGTTCGCTTATTTGCAATCATTACCATTATATAATCTGGCAATTCGTCATCTAAATCACATCAATACAATTAATAATTGTGTAAATTGCGTTTCGAATTTCACTCACCAACATAGCAATTCAATTCGGTTAACTTTGCCTTAATCGCAGACTAAAAATAACAGAAATTCATTCGAGATAACCTCAAAATTTTTACACTTTTATATATTTGGAATACTTACACGCATTTTTTGGCCAACTTCTACACCAATATCAGCCATCTTAATAAATTACTATGGTAAATAAATTAGATAGTGTAATAATATTAAATCACTTAATTAATAAATCTGATAATATTTCTATTTATGTCGTTTATGATCCACATACATACTTGAAGTTAGCTGCACGTCGCTCTGACACGACCTCCAACGCGCGAAATCACCGAATTCAAATTGGTTCATTACATTTTTTTGTTTCTAAATATTATTGTTGTAGGAATTTAAATGCATTATTATTATTGCTGTCTATGAATAAATCCAATGAAATAAAAATCTCTTTAATATATATTCAAGGCAAAACCGAATATTATTTGTATTTGCTCGTAAAACGTAAATGTCACCGTTTTTCTACGATAAAAAATTTTGTTGCTGTTTTGAATATTGTAATTTATTCAAACAAAAATAAAACATATAAAAATAAATATATAAAAAGTACATTGTCGGTGTCGGTGGCTTTTTTATGGCTTGCAAAATGGTTTACACATATTCACACACACAACAGTAATGTAATTGTTTACGTATAGTACACTATTTGGAAAAGCGTACGTACGCAGGATTTCCATTTTCCAGCGCATGGCAGTTATCCTTCCGATCAAAGATCCTGCCTCGTATAAAAGTAGAAACAATCCGGGCGTATTCTTACGTTCGTTCGGTGGCATTCAACGATGGGTGAGTTTATTCCACATTACATTTATATATTAATTGTATTATTACGCAAAAACGATACGATATTATTAATTAATCATGCGATTGTAGTATTACACAATTTTCGGTTGTATTTGAGTCACGTTGGGTTGTAAAAGGCGTAGTGTAATGGCGAATTTACTACAATATATATGAAACGAGATGTAGTAGTATAGTCGATTTAACATATACAATCATTGTCGATAATATAAAATTAGATTAAATTTATTGTCGTATTGTAATATTTACTAGTAAAATCGCTTGTGTGTGCCGAGTGATAATCATAATTTCCAACATTGAATATATAGGCCAACCACGTTTGTGTTCGCTCCAGCAAGATTATTGATCGCAGCGACGGGCGCGAAATGCGCACTCGAAAAAACCATGCCTCTCTTGGATAAATTAAATATAATACATATAGATATTTTTTTATTGTTAAAGCGGATAGTACATACATACAATAGTATATATAATCCATATATAGATAAATCTACTACACAATAATGTCGTGTTGTTGCCTATCGTATTAGATATCAGGGGTGGCTAGAGTTAGTAGTATTAGTAGTGATAAGAGCCACATTTTATTGGTAGAAATTTTCGTCAGTCAGATCTATCTATAGCTTATAGGAAAAATTATATAATACATAAATAAATTTTGATTTTATGATTATAAATGATAATGAAAGAAAAATGATTTATTTATTACTTAATTTTTTATTTGATGGTTGAGTCACAGCGCTGTTTAAAAAGGAGCCGCATGTATTATATATTATATAAAATGTGATGAAAAAAACCACCAACATCAAAAGTCACTTTTCATTTTTTGTTTGCATTTGCGCTCAAATTAAAAATGATGGCATGCTAGTATAGCTATATACATTTGCGATAAATTGTAAAAGTTTCTCGTCCGCACGGCGGCGGCGGTTTAATTCGCATGAGACTGATGAATTTTAATTACGAAAATGTTATGCCACATATATATACTATAGTGTGAAACCTCGACATACGACCTTAATTTGTTCCAAATAAATGTTCGAACGTATATCGAAATGGATTTATATCAAATTTGCTGCATTTTACATCTTTAATTCGATATACGTCCAAATATTTGCATCGAATTTAGGTCGTATGTCGAGGTTCGACTGTATTTGCTCATATAATTGAATCATTTGAGTAAGGTCGTATATCATCGAATTAAAGACGTATATCGAGGTAAATTTTTCGTGTCAAAATATCAAGTTGGACGTATAACGAATCGAGTTTTCACTGTCTATGTATTGGCTTGCTATTGCTAATAATGATGACGGTGAGGAGGAGGAAGGAAGGAAAGAAAAAAACACAGTTTATTTCCAGTTTAATTTCGTGTGGCAACGACAAACAACAAATAACGCACCTAATTATAGTTTATTGATTTTAATCGTCGTGTATCGCGTAGCGTAGTTTTATTTTATTTTTTTATTTCGCTTGCGTTGTAAACAGGCGAGAAAATGCGTATGTGGATGTATGTGTGGTTTGGCGATAGCGTTTTGTGCGCTACCCACATATTTAATTCATGTGCTGTTGTATCGTAGTATGTAGAGTGATAGCGCGCTGTTCCGAATATATTATTATTATTCGTTAATTACAATTGCGTTTTGTTTTTGTTCAAAATAATTACAGCCGAGTAATGGATTGAGAATTGAGCGAAAAACTATACTATGAACGCGCAACGTTCGAAGACGACGATAATAGTACGTTCGCTGGTGGTTAAGCGTGTAATGAGGACGAGGTGACCCAATTAAGCCAGCCAGCTACAAGCAGCACAATGTCGGGGGATGCTGAACGGCAGTTTCTCTGCCCCCGACTGATAGATTATCTCGCTATCGTCGGGGTGCGACCCGCCAACTCAGCCAAACCAAGTACGAACCCTTCCATTCAGGTAATTAATAATTTATATATCATCATCGCAACACAGCACAGCACAGCGTTGATATATGGTATAGGCAACCTTGGTGTGTTGTTATTATCATCATAATCGATTTTGTTTCTTTCGGCAGACAAAAATTCAATTAATTAAATGCGCTTTGTGTTTGATATTCTAGTCGCCGGAGCTGCTGCGCCGCTATCCAACGAACGATCACAAGGACTTTCCGATGCCGTTGGATATGGTGTACTTTTGCCAGCCGGAGGGATGTTCGTCGGTGGGGCCGCGTCGCACCGCGCTCCGCGAACCATCCTCGTTCGTCTTCATGCTGACGGACAAGGACTCGGGGAAGACGCGCTATGGCATTTGCGTCAACTTCTATCGACCGATCGAGAAGGGACCGGCGAATGCACAGGCGTTGGGGCGACGTGGCAGCTCGACGCTGCGACGCGACTCGTGGCGCAAGAGCATGGAAAAGAGCTCCGATTCGGCGTTTTCTAGGTACAGATTCACTCGTATAACATTAAATGTTAGTGGTTTCCAATCTATTTCCATTCACACCCCATGAAATATTAGTAGAGCCCCCTTCACATATGTAACAAACCAATAAAAAGTTTCTAACAAAAAATCAGCAGAAATTTTAAAGATTTTAGTGAAATGACATTTTTTGATTTCTAAGACATTTCAGAAACTGTATAATTTATAATATTTTTCTCATGCAAAAACGTGCCCCCCTTACAATTGTCTTGTGCCTCCTTCCTAAGGTTGGAAACCACTGCTGTATGAACTTACTAACAATTTGTTGATTTAGCGATTATAGAAGTAGTAATGTCGGACCGAGCGACTCGGAGAAGGACTTTCCCAGCCGGCGCGACTCTGACCAGCAGCAGCAGCAGGGTGGTGGTGCTGGTATGCAGCCACCGCGTTTGGGCGTTACCGCGCCCAGCAACGACTCGGAGAGCGGCGGCAGTCATACACCATCGCCTCGCGCTAGCCGAAAACGACAAGTAATTATCACTCTATTCGAACTATTTCTAAATCAATTAAATTGGCAACTAAATTCCAGTTCTTCTCAAATGATAAAATGTCATATTCCACCGTTTGACAGAACATATTTAGTAGGTTCGAGGTCAAATTTAGGTGGAATCACCTTCACAAATTAAAAAAATTGAATATATATATTTTTTGTATATTATAGCGCATACGAAATCATTCGCTCACATCGCTCTGCCTTCTCTCGCATCATCCATTCTTCTCGAGCTTTCGCGAATGCCTCTTCATACTGAAAAAGCTAATCGACGCGTGCAACGAATCGTCGAGTCCACGTAGCGTTGGCGCTTCGAGGCAGGTCGGACGGTAATTAGATAACGCAACGTCTGAGCCGTTGAGTAAATAATTTCAATTTTTTTTCTTTTTTTCTCTCTTTTTTTTGGTTGTTGTTGCCGCTGCTGCTGCTGCTTATTGCGTTGCGTAGGGATACGGTGTGGAGTGTGCTGACGGGTCAAGCAACCGACGCCACCCCGTCGATTGTACTGCACGACGTGAGGGAGATCGAGACGTGGATATTGAAGTTGCTGTCGTCGCCGGTACCAATTCCCGGCAAGACCAAGTAATATATATAGATATTTACGTATATTTATACAGTGCGTTTCATTAATGTAAGAATGAAACCCAAAAACTTTAGAGATCCTTGGGTCCTTTAAAAAACTACTCAGGCAATTAATAAAGAAATTGAAGAAATGTTACTAGTAGATATTAAATTCCCAGGTGTTGTATTTTGTCTGGGACTTGCTGATGACTTAGTCAGGCACTGATTTAAATTACATTTCCTATGGATACATTTGAATGGATCGCAATGTATATATAAAACTGTTAGGGTGTTATTGTAAAATGTGTGTATTCTCATTTATTGATTTTTGTTATTGCAGAGTTTTTGTCGAGGTTTTATCGCCGAGCGTTTATGAACCATTAGTTTTTGCATTACCCGACCACACACGTTTTACACTCGTTGATTTTCCTCTACATTTACCGTTGGAATTATTAGGTTTGTTATGTTGTTTATATGAAATCCCATCTTATACTTACTGTTGACATTTAACGCCAACGCGCACATTAATGCATTTAACTTTTTTTTCTTTTCATCCCCGCAATACAATAATCTAGGCGTGGACACGTGCTTGAAAGTGTTGACGTTAATTTTATTAGAAAATAAAGTCGTTCTTCAATCCAGGGATTACAATGCTCTTTCAATGTCTGTGATGGCTTTCGTAACAATGATTTATCCGTTAGAATATATGTTTCCCGTCATTCCATTGCTGCCGACGTGTATGAGCTGTGCCGAACAGGTAACAATCACAAAATGCACCGCCCGCTAGTTAAATCGATAAATTTTATTCAATTTTGCAGTTATTATTAGCGCCCACGCCGTTTGTAATCGGATTACCTGCCAGTTTTCTAATGTACAAGAAGAATTTTCGGTATGCAAACTTTCCCTTTTCATAAAATGACGGAAAATTAGAATTTTAATTAAAACTTCCAGGCTGCCCGATGATATCTGGCTCGTCGATTTGGATTCGAATAAATTAACATCGCCCGCTGAAATTCCACCGCTTCCCGAGCCGGAAGGCACCATTCTCAAAAACCACCTCAAACAGGTAATAAGGCAACGGGCTATGATGCAATTATTGCTTTTGTATTGTGTTTCACTTTCCTTTTTTTATTATCTACTATTACATACAATATATTGGGGCATTCCATTAGCAATTTGAATTTTGAAATATATTATTGATCTAAACTAAATGCTTTCGTCCTTGATGAAAAACACACGTTTACTTTTACCTCGGTTGAAGTATTTGCTTTTTTCATTTACACAATTTTAAATATTTATTAGATGATCAAAGGAGAAAATTGGTTTTAACTCTGTAACTAGTTTAGACTTGTTAAAAATCAGTAGCAGAATAAACTACAACATTTATTGGGAGTAGACGTTACCTGCTTATTGTGTTAGGTTAATGAGTTTGGTTAACAAGTTCGTGATCAAATTTGATGATTGGCATTTTAGGATCTTACATAGTATTTTTATTTCCGATGAATCCAATTTTTCCAACTTTAACCATTTATAGTAAAAGTTGAAGTGGACGTTATTCCCAGTGGAGCTACATTTTCCAAATAATGCATCACAATGTTGAAATGATATCTCTCTAATTCTATAATGAACATAGCTAATTTTTATAATGAGGACTTTACTCCCAATTGAACTAGTTTTCCAAATAATGCATTAAGAATGTTGATATAATGAATTTAGTGTATCTCCAACGTTTATACTGAACCGCATTGCTTATGGGATGATCCAATAATCAACAACCGCAAAAATACAATATTTCTCTATGTGTGTTTTTCTCTCCAACTCTTAGGCTATGCAACTTATGGATCAAGTCGGCACTGGAGTAAATATTTTACTTAATACTGCACCGTTGCATGTGTAGCGAATGCATGACTCGTAATTAAAAAGTTTTTAAAACCAAAGATTTAATTGATTATGAGTAACGATAATTTTCTAAAAATTACCATCGTGTGTCGTAGTAATTTACGACCTGTGTAATTTTTTCTGTAGCGCGCCTCTGTTTTGTAAACAATTAATTAAAGCTTTCGACGCGCGACGCAATCTATTTTGAAAATAAACGATGTGGTAATTTTTGTAGGCATTAACCGGTCTATCAACACCAACATCGGCGGTGGCAAATCAGCTAATGCCCTCGCGTCGAGAAAGCCTTTCCACGACGAACACATTAAGGTATTTGAGAATGACGCGTTGTGAATATTTTTAGACCACAATTATGTTCTCTCTTTCACAGTGTGTCGTCGGCGCGTAAATCACCCGACATGTCCCCATCGCAAGTGCTACCAACGGGCAATAATCGAAATTCTCCGAGCGTCTCACCTCGTTCATCCATCTCGCCGACGCCGCAACAATCCGCCGCCTTCAATCCGTTCATCTATGGAAACGATGTTGATTCGGTTGATGTGGCATCGAGAGTCGCAATGGTATTAATTGAACAACAATTTATTAATCAATCACTATATAACATTTATCATTTCTTGCAGGTGAAATTCTTCAATTCGCAGAATTTGCTCGCCAACTTTTCGGAGCACACTCGAACGCTGCGCTTGTATCCACGTCCCGTCGTTGCCTTTCAGATCAACAGCTTTCTGCGCTCCCGACCGCGTGCCTCCCAATTCCTCAATCGCTTTGCGCGCACCCAAGCCGTTGAATTTCTCGCCGAGTGGTCGCTGACGCCGACGAACGTCGCCTTTCAGCGCGTCCATACCGGCGTCCTCGATCCGTCACAAATCGGCGATAAACCGAAATGGTTTTTACACACCCTCGATTCGATTAAATTCGTTGTATGGGACGATGGTAGTTCGCTGAATGGCGCGCTGCGCAGCTTACAGAATCAGGAGAATCAACCGACGGATGAGAGTGGATCTGATTCGGAAGGAGCTGAAAGTACCAGTTCGAGTTATTCATCGTTGAGCGATTTTGTATCGGAGATGGCTTCGAGCGATTTATCTCCGGGCTACTCGGGATCATATGCGGATTCGCGTAAATATGCTCAAAATATGTCGCTGTCATCGAATTTGGATCCATTGAGCGTGTATCGACCGCCATCACAATTGCAATATCCCGATGGTGATCTGGCTGATGAAAGACCAGACTCGGCACAGTCATCTTCTAGCAGTACGCAATCCGATCTCAGTTCCCCGTCATTCAATCGCGATTCGGAGTTTGAGTTCGGCAAGAAAATGGAAGCATCACAACCGGTCATTAAAGACAAAGAGGAAAGCGGTAGCATTGAGAATGAATCGGATTCGAATTCGACCACGACGCCAAAGACAATTGTTAGCGCATCGGTAAAGCAGGACTCACCGGTTAGCGATAACGATAAGCAATTAGGTCGTAAAACGCGCGGTGGAAGATCCATCACTCCGGTACCGCCAATCAGTCCCTGCTTGCAGCGACAGCCGAGTGTCGGGAATGTGTTGGCACGCACCTCGAGTTTTGGTTCGTCGGGCAATGCCAGTCCGGTGCCGCCAGCGAGCGTCACGCGGCAAAATTCGCAAGGATCGATTTTCGAGCAGTTTGCCAGTCAGGCGAAGGAATTGGTGCGTGAAACGACGCGACAAAGCAGCCAGGACGGACTTCTCGCACAGATGGACAAAGTAATTTAAACATCTTTGTGATATTTATCTAACAAAAACCATGTTTAATCTCGTTTTTTCTCTTTCCCTCTTTGCCTGTCTTTATTTATAAGGGCAATCTTGTTTTGCAGCTGAAGTCACAGGCGAAGGGTAAGCTGACGGAGGCTGAGGAGAGTCATATCTTTGCGCCGTTTGATAAAATTACCAAAGAGACGAAAAAGGCGGTGGAGGAGGCGTCAAAGAGCGTGCAGGAAGCGAGCAAGAGCGCATTAGAGGCAAGCAAAACAGCGGCCGGCGTGAGTAAAAATACGTTTGATGATCTAACGTACGTGGGCAAGTCAACGCTCGGTGATATCACAAAAAGTGCAAAAGAGGCCGCTACAAAGAAGGGACTCTTACGGGTATGTAAATAAATAAATAAATTTAATTTAGAGTATAACCTTGAATGTTTATTCCATAGGGCGATTCCTTCTCGAAAAGTGATGAGCGACGCAGTTCCACAACGAGTACATCACTCGTACAGGCAAGTTCCGGTCTTCTAGCGGGAACCGGGCGCGATTTCTTCTCGAATATCAGTTCGGACTTGAATGGCATTGCCGCATCAACTACAAGCATGTTTTCGGACCTATTTGGCGGTGGTAGTAAAAACGCACAAAAAGCTGCCGCCATTCAACAGGCGCATCATCATCCCACCGCGCAGCAATTACAAGCCAAACCGAAAGAAATCAAGACAGGTGTGTTTGGACCGTTCCCGCGCGGTCCCAAAGGTCTCGTCGAAAAGAGTCCGCTGATCAAGCACAGTCCTCGCAAGCAGGATGAATTCCAGCGCAAGCAATCGATCGATCGCACCACCACCAACGCCGAGAATCAAACGTTCCTCAAGGACGTCGTCCAGCAGGTATTGGATGGCGAGGGCGTCGGATGGCTGAAGCTCAATCGCTTGAAAAAGCTGATGGAGGATGAATCGTATCGGAATTTTGTGCTGAGCAAATTGAATAAAACGCTTGAGAAGAAAATCGCCCCAAACGATCATATCGACGATGTCGTAAGTTTTGTCATTTAATTTTCGGAGTTTAAGGGGGTTAAGCGATGCATAAATTTGATGATTTTCCACAGTGCGTACCGAAGCCGGTGTGGAAGGGCATGCTGAAAGCGGTTCAGGCTGTTTCACACGGCTTGGAGGTGACTTATAGTAATTACGGTCTCGGCGGAATGGCGTCCGCATTTCAATTACACGAAATCGCTCATACACATTATTGGTCGAAGGATCTGAATGAGGGTCTGGTCGCCGATATTACCACACAGGTGAGACCATTACAATTGATTTATCAAAGTAATTAAATTAAATTGGAAATATTATCATAGAGTTCCAGTCCACGCTCACCGCAAAGTCCACGCTCCTCACTGCAACTCGATTGGGATTCGCGCAAATCATCGCAGGCCGAACCGCCCGAGGTGCGACTCACGCAGGGCGATGACTCGGAGGCGGAGAGTCAGCATTCTACCGCTGAAATGTTCAAGGACATGCTCAATCAGAAAAAGAATATGTTTTTGAGTAAACTCACCTCTTTTGATTCGGATGTACGTATTAATTGATAATCGCATCTAGTGTTTATCTTACCACGTTTAGCAAAAACAACAAAATTGCCTCTCTAGTAGTGCACTCTAAAACTCCAGCTGTTTGGGAAGAAACCAATTTGACTAAAAACGTGGTGAAATAAATCGAAATGCAAGAAAAGGAAAACGCATGTTGTGTCTATGTCTACATCAGGCATATTCATTGTAAAAAGTACAGATGATCTCTGGTTGTGTAGACCAGTATTTCTCAAACTATGGGTCCCGGCTCACCAATATTTATGCCCTCCTTTATCCAAAACAGCTATAAGAGGTGGGTCCCAAGATTCGAATTTTTAAGTTTAAGATAAAAGTACCAAGCATTTTCAATAAATTTTATCCTAAACTTATCAATCATGGGTTATCAAGAGAATGCAACCAAATTCTTAAATTTTGCAAAATTTTATTAGATGGGCCGGAACCCAGTCTAGTTTTGGGAGCCATTACTGCTGTAGACATTGTGTTTTGAAAACCCACCCAGGCTGTGTGAGTATGCCTGATTATATGTTATGTTGTTGTGTTGTGGCAGGCGGAAGGTACGGTGCATGGCTCCGGCGGCACGCTATCACCGGGCGGCTCAATCACCACAGGCCCGGCTTGCGGTCTAAACAGAGGCGGTCCGCAAGCATCGTTTCGCTCGACCGTATCCGATACCGAAGTTGAAACACTTCAGGTATGTATGAATGAATGAAATGTAAATGTTGTAAATAAATATTAAATCGCAATCACAAAGATGAAATTGATTCAATGTTGTATTACTATTATTGTTTTAGTTTCCCAAGATTCCGAAGCAGCGCACGTCGAGCGTGTGGTCGAGCAAGTCATCGCTAAGCACCGGTTTTCGTTACCATGGCGGGCATATGGTGAATACGGCGACAACACCATCACCGGAAGGTGCACGTACCTACCTCTTTGAAGGATTAATTGGTAAAGAGCGTTCAACGCTATGGGATCAAATGCAATTTTGGGAGGATGCCTTTCTCGATGCCGTGTCGCAGGAGCGCGATATGATCGGCATGGATCAGGGTCCGCGTGAGATGATGGAACGCTACAAGGCGCTGAGTGATACTGAACGCAAACGCTTGGAGCACGATGAAGACCGTTTGCTATCTACCATGCTTTATAATCTCACCGCCATCCTGGTGATGCTGCGCGTGAATAAAGCGGAATTGAAGCGAAAGATTCGGCGCTTGCTGGGCAAGAGCCATATCGGCTTGGTGTACAGCCAGGAGGTGAATCTCCTACTCGATCAGATTAATAACTTGGTGAGTGAGATTGGAATAATTCGAGGTTGAATCGTTAATATTGTAAGTGATTCTATTATAGCATGGTAATGATATCGATTTGAAGCCGTTGGGATCGCGTCTCTTGCACCGGCAAAGCTTTACGGTGCATCAGGGCGTCGACGGTGGCGGTGAGTTGCGCTTCCTTGAGGTGCGTGACGATGGATTGGTGCTGCGCTCGGTGGCTGGTATCATCGTTGAGCGCTGGTGGTATGAGCGCTTGGTGAACATGACGTACAGTCCGAAGAATAAGGTGTTGTGTCTGTGGCGACGCAACGGACAACAAACGCAATTGCACAAATACTATACGAAAAAAGTAATATTGTTTTACACTAACGTAAGAGTTCGTTCACACGTTGCTGTTTTTATCGCATTCGGCAGGTAAAACTTGGCTATGTTGGGTTGGGTTTTTTGGAGAATTGTCCAAGTTAGCAATTTTCTACTTATTTAAGTTTATACAAATGGATGGGTATCTTAATCGTTTTAAGATAAATAGTCCAGGTTAACAGGTTTCCAACTTATTAAGGTTTTACTGTAGTAACCTCCTAGATGATATGCATGTGATTCTAATTCATGCAAATTGTTTTCTAATTTTTACTAAACATTGGAAATTTTACCTGCCGGATGGGGCAAAAACCTGACTGTGTGAACGAGCTCAGATGTAGTAGCAACAAAATTGATTGATTTTTTGTATTTTTTGTGTGTTGTAGTGTAAGCAGTTGTACTACTGCATCAAGGAGGCGATGGAGCGCGGCGGCATTGCCGGCTCGGCGCCGGAACTCGGCGGCGAATTTCCCGTGCAGGACATGAGCACGGGCGAAGGTGGACTATTGCAGGTTTGCATGGAGGGAGTTGGCCTACTATTCGCCAACAGTAAGGTACACGAAATTGAATAAGAGCATTATAATTAATCCATTAAATTTTATGATTAATGGATTGTGTGTTTTACGAAAAACAAAAAATAACAAAAAAAACAATACAAAAAAAAAGATTTGATTAATTAATTTACGATTTGGTTCGATACAATCGTTTTACACACACACACAATTACACACACACACACAAGAAAATGAAATGTAATAATTTTTAATAATTCTTTTTTTGGATGGAGAGCACAGTGTATGTTTTTGATTTTTTTAATTTAATTTTTGTGAAAAAAATTAATTAAAAAACATTTTGGTCTCCGCTTTTCTTGTTTTATATAATAAAATAATCTATTACATTTCGTATACTATACATAGTATATATATATTAAACTAGTTATTATTATGATTACGTTAAAAAAAAGTATCGTATATAAAGTATAATTGTTTTCGTGTTGTTGGGTGCGCTGTGATTTGTGCATTATGTAACTACTGCAAGGACCACTCAAACTTTCTTACTTGCTCTGCCACTCGCTCGGTTGCCATCTATAAAGTAAATGTACTGCATATATAGTTCTTTATATATATTTTGTTTCTTCAATCAATATATATATGGTTAATTTTCATAGTATTTAAAACTGTATTTAAATTCAAGTGGCTTCGATTATTTCATCATATTTTGGAGCTGATTCAGGTAGTAGTTTTTTATTTTATTTTACATTTCTTTATTTCCCTATCTCTCTCTGTCTATCTCTCTTTCTAAAATGTGATATCACAACCAAAAAAAAATCTATATATAAACCAAACATTTTGTTGTATTATATACATGTTTTCTTTATTATTATTGATCGATTTTCATTTCGAATTTATTATTTTTGAGACTTGATTCATTTCCTTTTTAATTGAATTGCATGCCGCTCAATGTGCAATCAATAAATTTATATATTTATTTTACTATTATTATTATTGATATTAAATTTTTTTAATTGATATACGTAAGTGATACCTATATATATATACATATATTTATTTTCTTATTATATATATCTAAATATTGTATGTGGATGCTTACAAGTTCTATACTCTCTATCTATTCTTCTAATTCTCTATCTTTTATATACATTTATTAAATATCTCGATGTCAATGAGTGGTCATGTGTGGCAAACTGGCCGCGAAGCTCTTTCGATCAACTACTATCATACTACCAATATGATGTAGAATATAGGTGTCGAAAGAGGTTTGTGTAGCAGCAAATTATAAATTTAGAGAAAGTAGCTTAGGAACTTTTGAGATGGTCCTTGTCGGGCATTTTTGAAAACCGCAAAAAAAATTAATATAGTTACTAATATGTTGTGTTCTGTTGGTTTTTTTCTATTTTCCCGTTGAATCTCTGTCCACATCGGTTCGCTGGCTGCTTGGCAGGACTTTGAGGTATATAAACATATAAAATAATCTGGTCTCTATAATTTGATCGTTAGTTTAGCAAATAGTCTCTCTGTTTAGTTTAGCGCTTTCACCTCCTCCCCCTTGTAGTTTATTTTATTTTACATATTTATTATTTAAATCACATCATTTCTTTGCTGAGCTCTGTTTCTCTCTCTATATTTATTATTATTATTATTATATATATTTATATGGAAAATTAATCCCATATTCTCGGTCCCTATTAATTATTATTATTATTATTAACACCGTAGTTTATTTTTTCATTACTTTGCATTATTAACCAACTAACATTGTTATTAATATTATTATTATTATTATTATTACTAACCTATAAGAGCGATTATCCTTGAATCTAATTGATTACCTGCAATTACATACAAAATATACACACGTCTCTTCTCTTTTTTACACACGTTTTGAGCAAAAATAAACAAAACAGTAGTAGAAATATATGCCAATAATAATTTAAATATTATTATACATATATAGCTGTAGTTGCTATTATAATAGAGCTGCTTCCTAGCGTCGGATAGACACCGCATGATATGGTCAAGTTCACCACCAATATGTCCTTAATAAAGAAATTTTGTTTAAATTTCGAGCACCACCACAGACACACAACACACATATATATCTCTCTCTCTCTCTATATATATATATTTAACACACTCTCAAAACTCTGTATTAGATTCATCATACATTGAGCAAACCATCTCTAAAGTTGCCTACTCTACTACGCTTCACGCATGACACGGCGCATGGAACGTAATTTTGCACTGTATAACTCTAACTCTCTATATATTATCTATCTGTCTGTCTGTCTAAACTGGCTTTGCTTCTATATTATTCTATATTTTTTATATATAATATATATATTTTCTCTATTATCTCTAAGCTAAGAAAAAAGAACAAAAGAAAAAGATGATATGATTAACAACAACAACAACAACAACAGAATAAAAAAAATATGGAAGAGATCTGTTTTTATTTTTATTTTTTTACTTTTATTATTTATCGTATATATTTATTTATTTATATGCATATATCTTTTGTTGTTGTGTGGTATGGTCATCATTACTTATTCAACGCATGCATCATCCGGATTAAATTCAATTCGTATTTAATCTGTTACAGTTCTTCGTGCGCATTGATCACATACGGAAATGTTTTACGCAGAAGGGTGGCATATTCGTTTTAGAAGAATTCAGTAAGTATAATAGCATGATGATGTAATTATACGAGGTTCGTTCTAGAAGTAATAAAAGTACGACCGCAAACGGAAACTGATTCGTATCTCGCATAGAAAAAAGTTATACCCAATTCTAAGGTGAAAAAACGAAGTTTTTCCGAATTTTTTTATAATCGTCGATTTGGACCACTTTTAATTGTCGTAGAAAGTTATAAATTGGTATTGTCACTATTATTAGGCATCACTACGGGATGTCATAGTTAGATTTGCAAAAATCAAAATAAAGTTGAAAAACAATTTTTTGATGAAAAATCGATTTCGCTCAAATTTTACACTAAGGGCTACTTTGGCGTTCTAAAACGATTGCGACCAACCGCAGACGCGTATTTTGCATTGGAAAAAAATTATGGACGATTTTATGGTGAAAAATGCAGTTTTTCCTGATTTTCCACAACTTTTTGATGGAAATGTGCAGTTTTAATGCCGGAAATTAATGTAAACAATCTTTTTACATGTTTAAATGATTCATTTTATTTAATTTCAACGCCAAATAAAATAAAAAATGCAAAAAAATGTTGAGGAACACTAAAAATTGCAGTTTTTTCCGATTTTCTCACACTTTTTGATAAAAATTTGCTATTTTAAACGACGCATAATTAAATTTTTACCCCGAAATCATGTCTTCGATCGATAATTTTTCATTAATTTTAGGACAGACCTTGTAATAAAAAAACAACCACACCGACATGAACGATCATAACCGCTCGGTGTGGTGGGTGATGAATGAAGATGTTTTTTTCCTCTCCCCCGCCCCCCTGCACATTGCTTTATGCGAAAATGTAAACAATAAAATGCGGATGATAATGTATTATAAATTATTCGTTGAATATTTAAGTTGCGACGGTGCGGCGGTGGTGTGTTGTTTTCGTGCCGGCGTGTAATAATATTTAACGAAATTCATGCCGGCTGGCTTGTGTTTTTTAAAATCTATATATATACACACATAGAGAGGGTGGGTGGATGGTTTTATAGAATAAATATAAATGCGACGAGACATTTTTATCAGATAAGCGCCCCGGCGATGGCTGGGATTAAATGCAGATTGTGCGCTCAAATTTATTTGTTTCTTCTCTCTTCTTTGCTTTCAGATCCGAAAACGCGGCAGGTCATTCAGCGCAAGTACAAATCGTTGATGGTACGTGTTTCTCTTCTCTCTATTTCTATTCATTTAAATTAATTGCCAATTATCCTTGTTTTGTATTTATTATTTACGATTTATTTTGCGTTTCGATTTTTTTACATTTATTTGTGCATGTGTGTGGTTTTTGTAGGCTAGCGAAATGATTTTATCACTCCATCGGATTTTTTCAATTTGCATGGCCCGAAGATTAAACGAACCGAACGTTGCCGTCCCATCAATCGCATGACAATTTTGCCCTGCCTCTGTTTTCTGCTTGTTGTGTTGTCGTTGTGTTGTAAAAATAATCTAGGAAACTGATTGATTCATGATTGAAATTATCCAGGCGGATCAGATATGTTATGCGGTGCTGTGCGTCTTTTCGTACGTCGCCGCCGGCTCGGATAAGAAATTCCAGCTGCCGAAACCGCCGCCATCCATCGCCGAACTACCAACGCCGACGATTAACGTATCAAAATCACCGCAAGTTCCTGAAGTTGTTCCAGCAGCAGTAGCCGCAACAACAGAATCAGTAATAGCACCACCAACCAACATTCCACTTGAAGGTACCTGCCAAACGATGGAGGCGCCAAGTCCTGAACCGGGCACGGTGACACCAGTCGGTGGACCACCGGCATATCCACCGCCTGCACTACCACCCGGCGTACCACCACCCGCCGCACCGCCCGGTAAGATGCTGTACAGTCGACCGTCGGTGCCGCCGCCGGTACCATCACGCACTACCGCCGCGCCGGCACCGCCACCACGTCCGAAGTGACGCCGTAGCGGTCGGTATTCGTTGCCGTTCATCTACGGCGACGATGCGTGCATTATGCCGTCATGCCTTCCCTGGAACATGAAGGATATTCAATAATTGAGAGCGAGCAGAGCTTTGTAGATGGTGCTATAATCGCATTTGCATTAAAGGATGGCTGTGACATCACGGAGAGACCTTCTATTTAATAATTGGGTTTAAATAAAATAAGAAATGAGCTATTCTTTAGCGCAACCGCGATTGCTGCGTTATTTACCATTCTTGAGGAAAGAGATCGTCTCATTTAGCTAGCTTTAACACATATCACTGGTTTCATGAATATCATAATATAAAATTTAACTGACTGAGATATAGTTAAGTTATGGAATGAAATAAAAAAAAGAAAACAAAAGATAAATTGTAAATATCTATTTTTTTGTTTTTTGTTTTATTTGTTACATTAGGCTATTTTTAGATCACACCAAGTTTCCTATTAAATAAATAAATAAATACAAAGAAGATATGTAATTTTGTAAAATAAATGTACTATAAATGAGAAACTAGCAATAAGTATTATCAGAGTTTTTAGTATCATGAATGTTTTATCATTTTTATGTTAATTATGTAAATATAGATCTAGTTAATTAAATTTTTGAGTATATTCATGTATATGTATATATATATATATATAAAATGGTACATGATGAATAATAAATATTGTGCCTAACCAGAAACAAGTAACACAACAAAAAACTAGCTCGATGATATAAAATATATATATATAAATAAATGTAAATATTTATTCCTACTTTATTGAATGTAAAGAAATGAAATTATATTTAGCAAAGCAATATAAATGTATTTGTTATGATTTGTTGCCATTAAAGCTTTTAACTTTAAATTAAATACAAGTATATATATATTTAATAAAAATGCAAACAACAACAACAAGAAAAAAAAACGAGAATACAACAAAAAAAACACGAGACAGATAAATGAGGACGAGACATTATTTCTATGTTAAAATAAATTATCAACATAACATTTGAGTGTTTTATTATCCTTCAAGGAATATACGTAACTATTTTTTGACATGGTATTTCTAAATGAAAGCGTGCATGTAAATTTTTATGTAAATTAGCAGTAGTAGCGCAGCGCACTTGACGATGGCGAGGAGGTGCCTATTAGTATGCAAAACTCGGTCGGCGTTTTAGAACAGCGAAACGCGCTTAGAGATACAACACATGATAACGGCCGGCTTATATGCCGCTGTCGCGCGGTCCTCCGCTCGTCGTCATTGCAAAAATGAACGAACGAATTTGGTTACAAATGGCAATACGTAATCATTCCACTTGCTTGTAGTAATATTCCGACGACGTGTTTAATTAAACGAACGTGAGTGAAGAAGGCGGGGGTGGTGGCGAAAAAAAGAGCGAACGAGAGTATATAGTGAAGAGAGCGTAATTCGCCCACCACAGCAACGCCGAATCATCTAAAAATTTCGATTCATCTATTATTACGTTTTTTTTTTGGCGTTCAGCACAGAGAAAGTCTTTGCGTTTTTGCATACTTCACAAAAAATAGAATTTATTCAATAAAAATAGAATGGAAAAAGCAATGTCCGATCATTGGAATATCGATTTTCCAAAATAATTAAGAATTTCGCACCGTTCTGAAGCTGAAATATTAAGAAAAATTTTATAAACAAATCAAAAAGTTGTCCATTTCATGATGTTTGAAACTTCCTGAAAATAATAGCCGTTATTGCAAGATATTCTAAAACTAGTTAAAAAAAACTCTTTGTTTTACCCCTAGAAAAAGTATTTCTTTTTGGACTAGTACAAAATATGCTGTTTACTTAACAATTTTGCAATGCTTGCAAGTTTCTAGAAAACAACACTGTTCATCATTACATCACCAAAACACAAAACAATCTCAAGTCGCCTCTCAATGTTTTTGCGTGAAATTCTACAAATATCTTAACAATTTTGTGAAAATTCCTGAAAAAATCTGAAAAACCGCATTCTTCATCAAAATCATCTCAAAACTCTTTTCAATGCATTTCGATATTGCTTTTGGCATAGGCCTGAAAAATCCTGAAAAAACTTAAAATTTCTAAAAAACAACATTGTTTATGAAAATAGTCTAAATTCTCTTTTCGATGTAAACCACATTGTTTATGAAGATAGTCTCAAATCTCTTTTCAATGTATCTCGATGCTGATTTTGGCATAGGCCTGAAAATTCCTGAAAAAATCCGGGCCTGACATATGTGTTTCTATGTGTGTGTGCGTTCGTGTATAATGCGCAATTAGAATGACAGCAATTTTCTTAAATGCACACCCATTAAATTGTCATTAAAATGTTTCTCGTTCGAAATGCGAAGAGTGGAGCAGAAGAGAGTAGCAGTAGTAGGAATGAGAGCGGGCTGCGGCGGTGGTAGTGGCGGAAGAAAAGCTAATTAGCATTTTTCAAATAAGAAGTCACGTTTCGGCTGACACGCATATTAACATTTATTTCAATTTTTTTACTTCTCATTCGCATTATGAATTTTTATGTTATTTGGTGTATGTGTGTGAATATGCTATACGCAGTAGAGTATCAGTGTATGTGTGGAAAATTCAATTTCCATTCGAATTGATTTTTATTTACAATTGTGAGCTGTTTTTCAGCAAGTGTAAATATGCCACTGGATTAATTTCCTTTTCATTATAAGCACATTTCTCTACATTTTTTAATCAAAAAAACAAAAAAAAATAAAACGACGAGCGGCCGCGTTGCGTTACTGTTGCTGCTTTTTTATTTATTAAATTTATAATTAAATTTTAATCGTTTCGTATTGATTCGAAATAATTAATAATAAAAATACGCATGAAATGACTTTGAAACGCCGAATGCATAGTTTCTACCAAGTATTATTCAATTTAATTATTTCGTGGGCAAATAATAATTAAATTAATTGTTGGCTAAATACCATAAATAATTGGATTATCGATTAGTCAATATTGGAAGAGAAAAAATATGAAATAAAAATAACAATGCAACTTCCTTCAATATTATCGTAGTAGACATTGTTATTACCACTAATCAATTGAAAAAGAAATACAATAATAGAATAAAATACGTTTTTTTTGTTCATGTGTGAGTGTGTTTGCGGTGTGTTGTATATATAGATATATTGTATATGCGGGCACGCAATTAAATATTAATAAACTGCAACATTAATTTATATTGAAAATCACACAAATATATATTGTGTTGCTGCGCAAATAATAATCATGTAAATAATTAACTAAATTATCATCAAATCGAATAAATAAATAAACGAGTTTATCTGTTTGCGAATGTTAAAATAATTGATAGGTAGGAGGGTGTATATAGGATGTAGGCAAGTCGATGGAAACTTTGCAAGCTTAAAAATATACAATAACAGCGTTGTTGTCAACAAAAATGATTAAATGATTAAAATTATAATACACAGAAGTACAAAACAAAAATAAATTACATGAAAAGTCGTATAGATTTACAATTTCGCAAAGTTTGACAATTCATGGAAAAACTATTTGGAATGCCAAAAAAAAATAAAATAAAAATTTCGGTACGTCTGAAAAAAATTATATATTTGCTACAATTTGTATTCTATAAATAATCCAAAAAACGCCAAAAAGCCACATTCTGAATCAATTTGTGCAAAAATGTCATTAATACTAAAAAAAGTTTTGAGTCTAACTACTATAATAATGATTTACATTAAATGGTATGCAAAAAAAATTGAGATAATTTAAAAAAATTTTTAGTTTAATTAAGCAAAACATCATTTTTTGTCTACCGTTGTTCTTGTTATTCTTGTTGTTGCTGTTGCCGTGAATGTAATCCATCATCGTGAATTATATTACAAGCAATTTAATATTTCAGTCTAATATCATATTCTACTGTTTCAAAACTTAAACTATCATTTTTAAAGTACATAAGAAGCAGTTAAAGAAAACCTCATATACTTGTCTTCAACATGAAGTAGCAATATATAATTTCATATAAGCACTTTAGCGGTTAAATATAGCGGATGAAGTGCTCCGTATATTAATGCACTTCGCAAGGTTTCTCTCTTCTCTTCTGCTGCCTGCCTGCCTGCCTTTCATATCAAATATAGCTAAAATAGTTATTATACGCAAACACACTTCCACCACTACCATGACTACGACTACTACTCCACATAGAATGAAACAATATCGCTAAATATTTGCTTAATTCCATAATGATATCATCGCTCTCCTCGCAAATTTAATAACGCTAACGTATTATACAACATGCCTTTTTATTATTATTATTATTATTATTATTATTACCTATTTTATTTCTTTTCCATCTCCCCTTCATCCACCTCGCCCAAACGCAAAATAAATTAAAGTGTTGGCGGGCGCTTCGTTATTTTTAGCCATATTGATTATGACGGACGGACGTATTTTCTTCACAGATATTAAAATTAGACTTATTTTTGTGTGTGACACACACACAACGTAAACTTTCTACACATCAAACGAAAAATCGACGATGCTTCCACTTTTAGTTTCGAAATTGCGTTTTATTTTATTTCACTAGAAACGTCAAATTTATTAAATATCAACTAAAATTTAACTCATTTATTCTGCAATACATACTTCTTATTAAAAAAAAATATATAAAAACATACTTATAATTGGTTATACTGTTTAAATAGCAGTACATTTCGAACCTTATGTGAAAATGTACGAATATTGGACAAAATCTCTCTAAGAAGTCTAACATTAACTCAAAATTTTATTTATTCATATTGTTTATCATGAAAAATATTTTATCAACGACAAAATCCAACCATACAACATACCACCCATCCCATATTACCTATGTACCATTTTATTAATATTCATTATTTTTCATGGAATTTTTAGGATTAATTTATGTGTCATTTTATCGCAAAATCTATGAATAAATTATTGATGCATGGCAAATTGATGTTGGATCGGTTCAATTCTGTATCACACACAAAGTTCAGGTAGCTTGTGTATGTGTGTTGGTGTGTGCGAGCGTTTTAATTTCGAGTAGCAGCGATAGTGGCTGGTTTGGGGGGTGGGTTGGTGGAAAGTTTTCGCCGAACATATTGTTGATATGTTTGTTTTGCATTAGTCGACGGCAGCCGGATATATGTGTGTGTGTGTGTGTGTGTGCAAACCCGCCACCACTCAATACATGTAAACTCCTAAATTTGTATAAGTTTATAATTTAATGGCAGGCAACCGACTGCAGTAATTATCGTTGTAAGTTTAACTTTCCGATAATGTTTCCCGGCGCTGCTGCTGCTGCTACTGGCCGAGCATGCATGCGGCGGTGGCCAAAGCGTTTTCGGACGACGCAAAATTTAATAAATATTAGACAGGGGGATGATGGGGATGTAGAGTATGGGCAGTATAAAAATGTTACCTTTTAAAGATAAAAGAGAAGAAATGCATTATAGATCAACGTTGGCGAGTATACAGCCATGTTCATTTCATAGTGAACAAAATTTGTTATATTTAACTTAGTGAATGTTCACTATGATATGAACATGAATGTACCTACACTTGATGCAGTAATTATCGGTTTCAATAATATTTCTCTGCAATTTTAGATGTATTTTATAAATATTAGACATTGTAAAAATGTTACCTTTTAAAGAGAGGACGAAGCGAAGAAGAAAAAAATATAAGAGAAGCGAAAAGCATTATAGATCAGCGTGACAGTGATTCCATATATACATCTACGTTCATTTATAGTGAAAAAATTTTGTTATATTTAACCTAGTTGATGTTCACTATGAGTTAAACATGACTGTACCTACAACAATGATTCGCAGCGATTTCGGATGCAAACTTTAATAAATATTAGACATTGTAGAGTATGGACAATATATAGCGCGCATTTGTATAGAATGTAAAAATGTTACCTTTTAAAGAGAGGGCGAAGCGAAGAAGAAAAAAAAGTAAGAGAGGCGAAAAGCATTATAGATCAAAGTTGGCGAAATTGAAAAGCGTGACAGTGATTCCGTATATACCTACCCACCTACATCTGAAGCACAGCGAGGAGGAAAAAAAGCAGCGAAGAAAATTATTGCGCGCGCTTTGAGGATGTTAGCGTGGCGTGGCGTGCACACAACGTATAAAGACAATTTTAATCATCGTAAAAAAAACCTGAGAATTATGTGTAATGAAAATGTGGAAACGTAGGTACCACCAACCATCGATTCCTCGTCGAGCTTTTACTATTATACGGTAAAATTCAATATTCCAGTTTTACAACGCACGATGATAATAATAATAAAACAAGAACAAGAACAGAGAAAAAAAAAAACGTGATGACGACGATTATTTTCAGCTTGCTCCAAATTCGAAAAGTTTCATTTTTTTTTCTTTTTTCGATCGAAGGTATAGCATAGTCGAGTAATATCACCTTATGTATTAAATCAATAAGCAATTAACATTTTATGTATCTTTATTAAAAATGCAATTAAAAGTTAAGTCATGCCAGCAATTAATCGAAAAACGGTTCGTTGGATGGCTTGGCGGCGGCGGGGTCGTAATCATAAAAAATAATTTTTCGTTCGTTCCGTTTTCGTTCGTTCGTTTCGACGGGCGCGCATTTTTCATACCAAATTAGTTCATCGGAAAGTCAATACCAAACACAAAAGGTTACGTTAATAATGCTAATTAATAATATCTAATTGTTTCAAATGAAATACACCCACACACACATCAACATAGAAACTTTTATGGATTTCGTTCAAAAACATGAAATATTACAATTTTTCACTCGAAACTATTATGTAATAGACAAAACTTTTAACTATGAAAACAATTAACTAAAAGTTTTGAACTTTTTTTTCTCTAATTTTCAAGAAAAATCCGTAGAAATGCAAAGAACATTTTTACATAAATTTAGTTCAATTTTTTTGTTGCATTTTTAAAAGTGAGCTATTTTATAAAACCTTTTACCTTAAAAAATACGGAAAATGTATGAATAACTTTAATTTTTACACAATAATTAAACAAATATTATAGATGATTATGACAGATTTTATATCTAGTGCTGAAAGTCATCGTTTCTCGCACTTGCGATTATCAGCTACAAATTTTCTAAAATTTTATTAGCATTTTATAAGGATGTTACACGTCTCAGAATGAATTTAAGACGATATGAGGGTTTTTTTGCGCCGCATTGTAAATTATCCAACGACATTTTGCGATAAATTATCGGTGGACCAGGGGAAGTAAATCGATAAAAACCTAATCTTCGATGTTAAAAACGCGTTGTTGCATTGATGGAATTAAATCGTCGCCTGAATGGCACACACACACACACACATTGCACAATAATGACCATCTCTCGTTCGATGCGCGCCGCTGTGCGCTCTTCTTTCCTTTTTTCCCTCCTCTGCACTAGTATTTTTTTGCGCTCGAAGCTAATCGATTTTGCAGATAACACGAAATAGGTAAATAAAACATAAATTTAATACGGTTAAAGTTTACCTTATAGCTGTTTAAACTAGTTACCACTTTTCATTGGGATCGAATAGTGTTCAATAAAGAAGCAGAGTAAGTTTGGCGAAACTTTTTAATGCGCTGAATTCTAGCGGCGGCGGCAGCATCAAGCAGATAATAAAAAAGAAAACGCACACACATACACCAGCACACATGCAAGGAAAAAACTTGTGATCAACATTATATACGCACTTAAACGTCGCCGTCTAATTGATGCGAACGAAAAACCAAACCAGAAAGTTTTTTTAATGTACCCTGATTTGGCGCATCATCGATTTGCAATTTTTTTCTTGCTCTTCTTCTTCTTCATCGCAGTATATAAGTGAATATGGAAAAGTTTAAGTATGCAAAGTTTGTTAATTAGTAAAAGTTTAATTGTGACATTAGGGTATGATTAAAGTAGATATGAAATGCGCCATGCCAGAATTCGCAAACGTGCAAAAGAGGTGAAGGAAGAAACGCCGCCAACGCCGCCGCCGCACACATTATATATTATTATATATATATATATATATATATATATATATATATATATAATATTAGCAATTACGTCGAAATGGCGGGTTTGTAATGTTTCAGCGATAACGGCACACGAAGCGACGACGAGGTTATACGTTGCTGCTGCAGCAGCAGCATCATCATCGCAGCAACCAGCTCGTTCGTTGTGCGGGGGTGGTGGTGGCGTTGGCGGTGGGAAGACGTAGTAGTAAAAACTAATTACATATTGTAGGTAATCCCTTTATAATTGTTGGCTGGTTGACAATAGTTTTGTGCTTGTGCTACCGCTGGCCTCGTGCCCATTTTCACTGCCGCTCCTCGCAAGATGATTTTGCTGGAAATTATGCGCCCTGACCAAAACCATCCTCCTCCCTATTCGTAGATAAATTTCAACTACCGTCATGTTATGAACAAATTTATTTAAAATATGTGTATGTTCATTTTCCACACTTTAACACTCGCATAATTTTGCATCAGCGCACAGATGCGCGCGCTAATAGTGTGTGTGGATGTGTGTGAAAAATACACTCATACAGCCGGCGTTTATTGTCACGCCATCATTTTTTCATTTTTTTTGTTTTGTGTGTGTGTTTGTAGCGTTAATATGCGTCGCCACATTAATGCGATAAATTGCCATGCTCTGCTTTTCATTCAATGCCGTATTGTAGTAGTAGTATTTTTTGTTTCAACTTAGATTTTTTCAGGAAAACCCACAATTTTCATAAAACATAAATATCGCTTTTTATTTTTTTTACTAGGTGTATAGGTATTTGAAATAAAATATAAAGTTGGTATAAAAAGCTGTTTCAGCATTTTTTATTAAAATTTTATTGTAAAATCTTTAAATTTCTTATATATTTTTTCATATTTCAAATAAACGAAAAATTATGAGGCTGCTCCAGACATTTTCAGCAATACGTAACAAATTTCTTTTTACATTAAAATTTAAAAAAATTGTCTATGGATTTCTTGTAGCTTTTGAATAGGATAAATAAGAATAAAAAATCTTACGTTTTTTCATAAAAAACATTAAATTTTTAAAATGTTTCAGAACGTGGAAATAAACATGCGATTTATAAAAAATTTAATTCTTTTTCAGTTTGTATAGAATTCGTAAAACCTTTGCCCCCCTCCACTCTCAAGTAATTTCCTATTAAATTAGCGCTTGTAAATCAAGTACAAAACTACTATTACACAACATTCGTTCGATGTACATGGCAGTAAAATATCATAATTATTGTCTAATTAGTAGTGCGCGTATCAGCTAAAATTACATTGCATACTATATGCATACATGGAAAAAAGGAAGAAAGAAATGAATAAAATTATTTTTTGTGCGCATAATATAATTTCCAACATCGCAACTAATTAAACTATATATATATACTGAAATTTCCATGTCAAATGTTTTTCGAATATAGCAGTAGCAGCAGCAGCAAGCATAATTAAATAAACTAATATGTAATTTTATATATGTATGCTATATTACGTAGGTATATACGTAGGTATAACATGCCACACACACATACAAAATAAATTTCAAAACAATAATTATTTTGTTACGTTGTGCGTTCGTTCGTTCGGTTTGGCGAAAGTATGTCGTGACAATGATTAATTAAATTCATGGAATTGCACCACCGCATTTTGCAAATATAATGTCGATAAATAAGATGAGTTATAATTTTGATGAATTAGAAATATTTATAGGTGGACACAAATTGTGTATTTCAGTAATAATAAATGTGATGGTCTGAAACGTTTCAAGCCTTTCACTACATTTCAGATTTTTTTCATAATATTTGTCGCTCTTTTTACATTTCTGTGTTCGTCACTTCCTTTGTATAAAAAATAGTAAGAATTATTGAGAAAGTCGAAAACTTATCAGCCCACCCTTGTATCTTCACTATCAAAACAAATCGCGCTTTTGTTTAAAAAAACTCGTCGAGTAATTGTATACACATTTATACGCATTTAAGTTATTTAAAATAATAATAAAACGAAAAACGGTTATACATTCGCATGTTGCAATAAAAATGGAATGTTATTTTACTACAAACAATCAATTCTATAGAATTAAAAAAAAGCGTTTTATATAACATCGAACGCAATTTTATTTTTCCACCAGCAGTAGCAGCAACAACAACAACAACAACAACGGCAGCAAAACTACGTAACGAATGTACAATTATATTGTTGCAAAGCGCTTTTCACGTTCGCGCAAAAATAGTGTGCGGCCGATTGGTGAAAGCACAAATTTTATATAATATATACAGGGTGGTTCAGACAGACGAATAACTTTGAAGCAGTGCATTTTAGGAGAAAATGTTTCGAATAAAATTTGGCTAAAATGAAGAGGAAAATTTAATGGTATTAATCACCCAAGTTAAATGGACCACCCTGTATATAGGTATATTAGAATAAAAGTAATAAACTTAAAATAATCATGCTTTAACACTTTTGCAATTTTCTTCAAAATGTGCCGAATCCAATTTTAATTACTTTTGTCACATAAGCAAAAATTGTATTTTTCAGATAAAAGCGTCTATAGACTATTAATTTCAGCATACGTATTTATTTTCCATGATGCCGAATCAGTGCGACCACATTGTATTAACATCGTCTGCGAGTCAATACGAAATACAAAGGTTAGGTTTATAATGCTAATTAATAAATCTAATAGTTGGAACTATGTTTCTAATGAAATAGTTTCTTGATGAAATACCAAATAATTTGCTTTGGTGCTTAAAATATCTCTGGGGGGAAAGAGAGAGGGAGGCAGCAGCAGCAGCAACAGCGACGACGAAACGAGGACGATGTGGAGCAGCAGCAGAAACGTGATCTAAATATTAAACATATACATCATACAAAGGGATTTAAAATAATGACATTTTAACTTTTCGTCTAGTTTCAGAGTGCACGCTTTTTATATTATTACATAGATATACTATATACATAAAGCGACGACGATTTCGTTCGCTTCTAAGTACTACTCTACACTGTGGCGTCGCGCGCATTTGCGTTGCACTCTACACCGAACGTAAATAATTAATTTGTTAATAAAAAATTGCTTCCAAATGCACGAAATGAAAGATATGAGCAAAAAATGGCGTATAGAGACGACGACGACGACGCGAAAGGTGACAACAACGCGCGTAATAATTCTTTCTGTTCCCAGTCAGCAATTTGTCTCAAATCTCATAATAAAGAGTTCGTTCCTTCGCTCGCCCAGTCCGCCCTCCTCGCCGCCGCTTCTTCCACCTTCTATTCTTTTTTTTCTTCATCGCCTCGGCCCGGCGGGTGAGCGCAAGCGAGTCAGCGAGTGCGAGAGAACGAAAAAAATAACACATAGGAACGGAAATTGCACATAAGAATAATAAATTAAAGAATTCTGATAAATTTATTATGCTCTGTGCAGCAAAATGTAATTTTGCTTAAAGAATTTAATGAAATTTGCATTATATAATGCAAACAAAATTTATTACATTTATTCGCTCGTACGTGATCCGTGCGCCTTGTTTTTCACTTGCGCGAGGGCCTTCTCTATTCGGCAAATACTTTTTTTTGTTGTTATTTTTACACTATTTTCTAAACAAAACAAAATTTCGAATTGTTTGCTGTTTTTCAGCGATAAGCAATAAATTAAAAAATCATATTGTGTAGCTACTTTTAGTTTACTTTTAAAACAAGAAATTTATAAAAAAATGCAATCTAGCAAAGAATCGCTAATCTTTTTATAATTTTTTTTAATAAAATTAAAACTATAAAAATTTTCTTCTCAGCTGCAATCAATAAATTTAATTTTGTATATTTGGCATGGAAGAAAAATAAGATAATTAAAAAATGCCTAAAAGGTTCAAAACTTTTGAGCCAGTTTCATAAAGTAAACTTTTTGATGTTTTTAGCTTTTGTGTCTCCTTTTCTCGCATTTTCTGCGTAAAAGATTCGAAACTTTTTAGACAACCCCTGTAAGTGCCGTAAAGTAAGGTTTTGAATGTTAGTAGCACAAGAAATGAATTTATAATTTTAGTTTGCATTATTATTAAAGGTATAAATACAAAGACATATCAAGTGACAATCATTATGATGCGAGCGCATTTCAATTAAAATCATTAATCTCCCGCGCTCGCACACACACAACGCGCGCGACACACTTTTATAACAATTGCGCCATCGCATTTTTAATTACATTCGCTATATAAAAAATACATGTATATATATTGCAAATGTCGGCACTTTTACAACTTTCATATCTATATATATACATACATTTAACCGCAGATGTGTTGCGCGCTGAATAAAAACACAATTTTGTTTTATTCGACGTTTCGAATTTATATGATATATAACTGGTGAGTGTGTCGTCTCTCTCTGCTTTTTTTGCTCGATGTATATTTCAAATACAAATTTAATAACGCCAACAAAAGATAGCGACAGCAAATATTTTTAATCAAACTTTGTTTCATTTAATATATATGTATATATATAATACATTTGTACAAGACAGAAATTTGATTGGTAATTTATTTTTGTTTTCAGCCTCATTGGCGTGCAATCTATACAAACATACAACAAACTTTTCCAAACTGCCAATATTCATGAATCGCTTTTTTTTATTTATATCCGTGCATACTTTTAATTTTTTTGTTTAAATGGCGAGTGAATAATTGCGTTTCGTTTAATGCGCGTTAACAGTGCTTTAATTTTATTCCATATTAGAATTTTCCGAAATTTTTTAATCTACGATGCTAGTTACTTAAGAATACACCAATTAGATGTACTTTCATATCAGATAGTTCAAAACCTACTTATTGAAAGCGCATTGAAGGCATAGAATTTCATTTTGTTTTGTTTAATGAGCGCTAACAATGCATCAGTCATACCATAAATTTGATTGGTAATTTATTTTTGTTTTCAGCCTCATTGGCGTGCAATCTATATAAACACACAACAAACTTTTGCAAACTGCCAATATTCATGAATCGCTTTTTTATTTATATATATCCGCGCGCATACTTACTGTGCTATACTTAATTTTTTTTATTTAAATGGCGAGTGTATAATTAGTTTTCGCAGAAACTACACTACTTGAAATCTTTTGTGCAAGTTTTAATGATCACGAAATTGAGCTCGGAGAAATTTAATTATTTTTTTCATCTGTTAAATTTATAAATTTACAAAAAGAATTCGTGTTTGCACCGACGACGACGACCAGGACGGCTATGAAGGAAAGAATGAGAGAGAGAGAAATGGAAAAAAGGCGGTGTGTATATATACTGTACATTCAAGTTTTAAAAGTAATTTTTTACGATATCATAAAGCAGCGAATCTTGAAGGCGATGTAATTAATTAAAAACTTTTTTTTCGCCGTTGTTGTATATATGTAGTATAAAATCTCATCGCTGATGAAAAGGCTGGATGGCTGGAATTTCCTATAGTACAACAATGTACACTTTTAAACCGAATGAAGAATAAAAATTGTTCCATCTAATAATACCGAGAGCAAGATGTGCGGGGGTAGGAGGAAGGAAGGGTGTCCGAAACGAAAATCACAAAAAAGTATTTTCTATATGAAGTAATAAATCTAATGGCAAATCTTTTTGTATAAAAGTTAATGATGAATGAATGAGAATGTCAGAGAAATGAAATTTATTATGAAGTTGCTTAAAGGTATAAAATGATTGCAATGTGCTTTCAGTGCTCTCGCGCGCTGTAAGTAAACGTGAATGGGGGGCTGTGCGGAATAAGGGGCTGATCGATACCTTATACTACGCGCACAAACCGCCGCCACACACACACATCCACAAACATGTGCGAAAAGATGTCTGAAATAATTATGATTAGAATGAAGAAGGCGAAGGTAGGTGGAGGAGGATGGTGGTGTAGGGGCGCCATCGTCGGCGTCGTGCCCTGTCGGATTAATTTCATGCGTATCTACCTTGCGCCCGCATACATTGAGAAGATTTCCAAGATGCGGATGGATAATTGGATCTATACCAACGTCGGAATCTATAAATTTAATTTCAAACTACATATATAACACATCATGGTAGAGAGGTGAAACGAAAAGAGAATGCGAATGGTGGATGGGTGGTTGGTTGCGGCTGCTGGTGGGAAAATGGATTATTTATTATTTTAACGCAAAATCAAAATTATGGGCGCGCAAACGCAAACCCAGTGTTATGTAGATTTATGGACATTATACCATTAGAGGGAGATTCGAAAATTTTATTTGACAGAAACTATCTGTGTGTGTATGTGTGTGACTGGCGCGCGCGCTTCCAATTTCGCAAAACTATTTCAACCTTACATAATAAAATTTTGCTTTATTACCATCGTTCCAAGTGCAATTGTGCACAATAACACTTCAATAACGTTTCCGCTTTACAAATATTTCCGCCCCCCGCCCCCTCAACGTCCTCTCTCAATCGTAAAACCGCTTACAACACAACAACAACAATTTTTCCCATCTTGCAAATTTTCAATATATAGAAATTTATTTTTTAGCAACATGTTGCCTTGCAACGACAATCACTTCATTGCTAAATTCATTAAACTCTATTTAGCGATTCTATTTCCACTTCCAATCGAGAAATCGATAATTAATTGGTAGCGAAATAGACATTGACTAAAAATGATATTTTTATACAATAATCTACAGGGTGCTAAAAAATTCAATTAAAATAAANTCATTAAACTCTGTTTAGCAATTCTATTTCCACTTCCAATCGAGAAATCGATAATTAATTGGTAGCGAAATAGACATTGACTAAAAATGATATTTTTATACAATAATCTACAGGGTGCTGAAAAATTCAATTAAAATAAACGTACAGACTAAATATTTTCCGCTTCCCCCCACGTTCCTCTGCAAATCGTAAAACCGCTCACACAACAACAACATCAATATCCGCTATCTTACAAATTTTCAATATAGAATTTTTTTTAGGAGCATGTTGCCCTTGAAACGACAATCGCTTCATTCCTAAATTCATTAAACGCTATTTAGCAACTCTATTTCCACTTCCAATCGAGAAATCAATAATAAATTTCCAGCGAAATAGACATTGCTTCAATGGTTTTTTTATTTATTATCTTTTTATTTTGAAAATATTGTTTTTTAATTTTATAATTTTTTATAATAGATTTTACTGCAATGTGTAAGAGCTTTTAGGGCATGCACCGTAAAAGTTCACTTTATAACATTAATTTCAATAGATAAATTAGCGGTTTTCCATTAATTCTTTTTTAATTCTGAAATTTTATAATTAAAAAAAAACATCAACTTTATACATTTTATTTCGATGTTTAAAGTAGTCGTTTACTACTGCAATGTCATTCGAAAAACGAACGAAAAAAATATTATTTCTATGCGTGCAATTAATTAGATTGCGAACGGCCC